>JAJONR010000845.1:0-167040 GCA_029582245.1 Solanum etuberosum
CTAATTTGTTTTGGTAAAAGTGTAAACTGATCTAATTTTGATTAGACCCTAACTTAATTACCAAAAACGGAATAAAATAATTGGGTAAGGAAAAGACTAAAATACCCTTTCAAAATCCGGATTGGACTTTCCTTATTTGAACAGCCCAACTTCCAATGGCAATATCTCACTCATACGGACTCGGAATCGCGCAAACTTGGCGGCGTTGGAAAGATTATTCCAAGATCTTTCCTACGATATCTGGAAACACACCTAACTCATCCTGATCTAGGAGTTATGATCGTTTGAAGTTGGCCAAAACTCAACTTAACATACTTACCAAAATTTTCAGATTTTTATAATCTTTCCAAAAATGGTTATTTCCAATTTTTAACTTCTTCCTAGTTATTTCAATTTGTGAGATGTTACAGCTCATCTCTCTTCAGCTTACTGGCTCAGAGAACTATGCTATTTGGAGTAGATCTATGCGTATAGGACTTGTAGGAAAGAGTAAACTAGGGTTCATAGATGGTCGATTTCCTAAGTCTAAATTTCCTACTGAACTGTTTGACATATGGGAGAAGTGTAATGTTGTAGTGCTCTCATGGATCATGAATGTTGTTAGACCTGAATTACTTAGCAGTATAGTATACATTGGAGATGCTCATACAGTGTGGTGTGCTCTAAGAGAAAGGTTCGACAAAATCAATGGAGCTCATGTGTTTCAACTTCATAAGGAAATACACAGCTTATCTCAGGGAACAATGTCAGTGACTGATTACTACACTACACTGAAAGGACTTTGGAATGAGTATGATTCTATTATGCCATGTCCAGGATGTAATTGTCCCGAATCTAAAAAATTCCAAGAGCATTGTGAGTATCAAAGAGTACTAGAGTTTCTGATGGGGCTAAATGAGACCTACACAGCAGCTAGGGGTCAAATTTTGATGCAGTCTCCAACTCCTAGTCTCAACAAAGTTTTTTCCCTGGTTATAGATCATGAAAGTTAGAGGAACTTAGCAGGTGCAGGTCATGAAGTGTCTCTTTCTAAGATTGTGGAGAGTACAACTATGTTCATTCAGAAAGGAGGAAATAATGGTAACTCAGGTAAAGGTCAGTCTGATAATGTTTATTTGGACATGGAGGTAATGATGGAAATTCAGGGAGAGGTCACTATGACAATCAATTTAGTCCACACAAAACTCAGAAGCCTCTTATTGTCTGTGAAGTCTGTGGGTTCAGAGGGCACACCAAGGATCAGTTTTTCAAGATCAAAGGATATCCAGTTGGAGGTCAAAGAGGAAAACTAGTAATGTAAGTTCTTATGTTAATCATGTTGAAGCTCCTAATCCTGCAGGATCCACACATACTGGAGAAAGTTTGCCAGTCAACTTGCCCTCTGCATCTCCTACAGCCTTCTTTACCTTAGATCAGTATAATCAAATCATGCAACTCCTAGCTAAAGGAAGTGACACTGGTGGAGATCCTTCAACTAAAGTTGCTACAGTAGGTAGAATTCTATCTGCACTAGTATCCAAACATGTAGATAAGGAGTGGATTATTGACACAGGAGCTACTAATCACATGACATCTAAGGTTGACCTCTTAAATAACTTCACCACTGTTCCTATATCTGAAAGAAGACAGGTTAATCTACCCAATGGGAATGTTGTTTCAGTGTCACACATTGGTAGTAATACTGTTATTGGGGACCATGTGATTGGAAATGTTCTCTTGTGCCTGACTTCAAATGCAACTTATTGTCTGTGTCACAATTAACAAAGGAACTCAATTGCATGGCTGTATTCTTCCCTGAATTCTGTGTTTTACAGGATCTCTCAAGTGGACTGGTCAAGGGGATTGGTAGAGAAAACCAAGGACTCTACATCCTCAAAGATGACTTCACACACTCAGCAGCATATACATCATGCAATCAAGCTCCTATCACTGGCAATACTAACTCCAGCACTTTATGGCACAGAAGGCTAGGGCATGCTCCTATGGAAATCCTCAAGAAATCTGGCAGTCTAGATAGATTAGAGAATGTAATAAGCCCTTCCTGTACTGTCTGTTCACTAGATAAGCAGTCCTAATTTCCATTTCCTGTAAGTAGTCGCAATTCTAAGGCATTGTTTGAACTAGTTCACTGTGACATCTGGGGCCCCTACAGGGTTCCCACTCATGCTGGGATGAGATACTTTGTAACCATTGTTGATGATTTCTCCAGATTCACCTGGTTACTTCTCATAGCATCTAAATCAGGCACAATTGTAGTGCTCAGATTTTTTTTTGCTCAAGTTCAAACATTATTTTCTACTTGTGTTAAAGTTTTTAGAACTGATAATGGAAGTGAATTCTTTAGTCACTCCTGTCAATCCCTGTTGTCTTCTTTTGGCATTTCACATCAATTTTTTTGTGTCTATACCACTCAACAAAATGTGGTGGCTGAAAGAAAGCATAGAACTATTTTAGACATGGCAAGAGCCCTCAGATTCCAAGCTGCTATCCCTTTAAGGTTATGGGGTGAGTGTGTCACCACTGCTGTGTACATTCTCAACAGACTTCCCTCTAAACTTTTGTCTTAGAAGTCTCATTTTGAGTTGTTTTACTTCCATCCTCCATCCCTTTTTCACATGAGAACATTTGGTTGTTTATGCTATGCTACTTGTACTAAGATGTCTGATAAGTTCTCTGCTAGAGCCATCCCTGCAGCACTCTTAGGCTACGCTACTTCTCAAAAAGGCTATATATTATATGATCTCCACTCCAAGTCCTTGTTTGTCAACATACATGTAGTCTTTAAAGAAGATGTGTTTCTTTTTAAGGATGTTAAGCCCTTATCTGACCCTGTATTTCCAGTTCTTACTATGGTGTTTCCTGATGATGTGCCCTCCCCATCTCAGGAGAACCTTGTAGTTCCTCCTCCCAATATTGCCATCCCCTCTCCTACCATACTTGTGTGCTCCCCTTCCCCACCTGAGGGTTCTCTCACACCTCTTGTTCACCCTCTTCCTCCAAGAAAGTTCTCTAGACATGTCAAACCTCGTTTGTGGCTTCAGGACTTTGTTACTCAGTCCAAAAGCAACTCTTGTGTTTTTCCCCTTTTCAATCATGTCTCATATGCTAATTTGTCTCATTCCTATCTGTCATGTCTCAATGCTTTCTCTGCAATCACTGAGCCCTCCTCCTTCAGGGAAGCTTCCCTTGATCCTCAGTGGGTTCAGGCCATGCACCAGGAGATAGATGCCTTGGAACAGAATCACACTTGGTCAGTTGTGGATTTACCTCCTGGCAAGAACCCCATTGGGTGCAGGTGGATATACAAGGTTAAGTACAAATCCACATGAGAGCTTGAGAGGTTGAAGGTCAGGCTGGTTGCCAAGGGCTATAGCCAAAGAGAGGGTCTGGACTATGGAGAAACATTCAGCCCTGTTGCTAAGATGGTGACTGTAAGGTCTGTTGTTGCTTTAGCTACTTCCAAAGGTTGGACTGTCCAACAAATGGATGTCCACAATGCCTTTCTCAATGGTGATCTTCTTGAGGAAGTTTATATGTCCATTCCGTCAGGGTTTGCTAGACAGAGGGAGAACAATACTAAAGTTTGCAAACTTCACAAATCTCTATATGGCCTTAAACATGCTCCAAGACAGTGGAACTTCAAGTTAACACAAGTATTGACTCAGTTAGGCTTTCATCAAAGCCAGTATGACTACTCACTTTTTATCAGACATGAGCAAACTGACATATTATTGTATTAGTCTATGTAGATGATCTGTTAATAACTCGCCGCAGGCAACTACTTATAGACACTACTAAGGAGGATCTACATAAACAGTTCAAGATGAAAGACCTGGGTGAACTCAAATTCTTCTTAGGAATTGAATATGCTAGATCAAGTAGAGGAATTCATATGTCACAGAGAAAGTATGCATTAGAACTGATTGCTGAGTGTGGACTAGGGGGAGCCAAAACTGTTGCAACTCCCCTAGAACAAAATCAGAAGCTGACCTCTGTACAATATGATGAATGTATTAAATTTGAAAAGAATCATGAAGATCCTACACTACAGGATCCTAGTAGATACCAAAGAGTAGTAGGAAGGTTGTTGTATCTCACCATGACCAGACCTGATTTGTCCTTCTCAGTCCAAGTTCTGAGTCAATATATGCACTCTGCTAAGGAATCCCACATTGAGGCAACACTAAGAGTAGTCAGATACATAAAAGAAGCTCCAGGTCTTGGATTATTTATGCCAGCATAAAATACCAGTCAACTACTTGCATATTGTGACTCTGACTGGGGATCTTGCATTGAAACAAGAAGATCGGTGACTGGTTATCTAGTCAAATTTAGAGGAGCATTGATATCTTGGAAGTCAAAGAAACAAGAGATAGTGTCCAGAAGTTCAACTGAAGCTGAGTTCAGAAGTATGGCAAACTGTGCTGCTGAGATTACTTGGTTGGTGGGATTGTTTAAAGAATTTGGAGTCCACATTGAACTACCAGTAACCACGGTCTGTGATAGCAAAGAAGCTATTCAAATTGCTGTAAATCCTATCTTTCATGAAAGGACTAAACATATAGATATCGACTGTCATCATGTAAGGGGGAAAATCTGTCAAGGTTAATTTAAAACTCAATATACAAATACAAGGGACCAACTGGCTGACTTACTGACCAAAGGACTGGGCAAAGCTCAACATCAACTATTGATGAGTGATTTAGGGGTGATGGATCTATTTAAACCATGAGCTTGAGAGGGAGTGTTAACCACAACTGGAGTTAACAAGCTACCATGGTTAAATGTGGTTAGAAAAGTTAGTTAGAGTTAAAGCTGAGTCAACAGAGTCGGTTAGAAGTTTGTTAGTGATAAGACTTAGTACATACACTGCCTATATATACAGTCTACATGTAAATGGAATGTAATCTGAAACAATGCATCAATAAAATAGTTTCATTTTTTTTCCTCTCTTGCTTCCCTGCATCTCATCTGTATTTCAGTAGCTTAGTGTTGTATAGCTTACAAGCTCTATTAATGGAGTTGACACTAACAAGTTAAGAGTTGTGTATCAAAGCAACAATTGTGTATATATAATTATATATGGTCGCTCCTAGTGTTATCATTGTTTTTCCTGTTACGTTTGTAATTAAGCTAAAAATATTAACAAAAAGATATACATGGAACAAGGTATTAGATTATAACTTGTGATTCATAACTAACATTAAGGAAAGAAAATGAAGAGCGCAACTCAACCCCAATTATCATTTTTGTTAGAAGGAACAAGTGTCCGATAATGAAATGAGTGAATCAATATATTTTTAGTCTTAGCTTATCGGCACAACAGATCACAGATGTTACAACACATGAATCAAGAATTATCAAAGTTTTCTTAAAACATTTCCCTTTCTTTGGAATTTCCATCTTCAAAAAGTTAATTTAAATTTCTTCAAATGACTTCATATCAAACATTTTGACAACCTTTATCTCTCAAACATTACGTATTAAAATAAATAAAATAGTGAACGCATTAAAATCAACAAAATAGTAGAAATCTTTGGAAGCTAAAGAAAAGTTTCCACCAAACAACATTCACAAGGACCAAGTATACGCAGGAAAAAACTAATGGAATTGAAGACCAATCGTATACGCAGGAAAAAACTAATGGAATTGAAAATTCAGACTAAAGTAGAGAAGAAACAGAGGGTTAATCTAAGATTTAATCTGATGGAAAAAACTCCCTAAAATGTAAAGAAAAAGACAAATATGTAGAGTTCACAAATAGGTGAAGCATGAATCATTAATTGCCCTTCATCCTAATATTGTTAAAGATGAATGAAGCTGATGATTGGAACATGTCAAAGGAACAGGTCCAACGAAGCTGATTGATGTGTTTACAACACTGTTGTAAAGTTAGAGTCACACTAGGATTAGACTACTTGTATCAATTAGGATTATATTATGACTAGGATTAGATTACGATTATGATTATATTACAACTAGGATTAGATTATTTTATAATTACATTATTATTATTATTATAGTAGTAATAGATATTATAGTAGGACTCTAAGTATAGTTAACTTAGGACTCTACAATTCTCTCCCTATAAAAGGAGTTTGTACTTAACAATTTTAATTATCAATTCAATCCTTAATTTCTCTAATCCTAGACATGAGATTTCTACATAGTATCAGAGCATTAAAGTTTTTCCGCTCTTTAACGTATCAGATCAAAACCAAAACAACCACAATATCGAATTGCAATGACCATTTCTACCAACACTCTTTCGACCTCCTCACTTCATCATCTTATTTCGTCCTTCTCCATTAAACTTAAGCCAACGAACTATCTTATATGGAGGACACAAATGTCTCAGTTGATTCAGGTGATGAGATTAACCTACCTCATCACAGAGAATGAACCAACTAAAGGTACCTGTTCCACTGGACAGACTACTGAGAAAGCTGTAGCAGGCGAGAAGGGTGCAGAAGACAACAACATTACTGATGATTGGGAGGATAAGGATGTGCTGCTAAGGAGTTGGATCTTAGGCACCTTGACAGAAGAAAACATGTACTTGATCGTAGGATGCTCAATTGCTAAGGAGATGTGAGAATGCTTGGAAGAAGCTTATCTTCAAGCAACAAAAGATAAGGATTTCCAGCTTAAACAACAGCTGCAAAGTGTGAAGCTAGGAACCAAAACAATTGATGAATATATTAAGGAATTCAATTGATGATATTATTTTATTATGCATTAGGTTATGGGTATTAATTAGTTTTAGAATACATTTTGTACAAAAATGGTGGAATTAGCTATCTATATAAAAGGTGCATGAGATAACTAATCCCATGAAATATCCCTGTTTATCTCATTTCGATAATCAAACAATCACTAAAATCCTGATTCCACCTTTATAATAGGTAAAAAAAAAAAAATTACATTATTTTACGCTATTATTATATAAAACTTAAACTCGATTATTATTTATACAGGCTGGTGGACCAAGTTGGGAGGTCCCATTGGAAGAAGACATGCAAGAGATGCTAGTATAAGTGGCTCCAACAATTGCAATAATATCCTGCTCAAAACAACACATTTAGTGCCATTCTCACTAAATTCAAGCTAAAAGGACTTGATCTTGTTGATTTTGTTACTTTATCTGGTAAAATTTACTCCTAATATTTTTCTTTAACCACCCTTTAATCACCTATTTTTCCCCCAACTTTTTTTTTTAATTATAATTATCAGTATATATAAGTTAAATTTATTTTAATTTTTATCCGGACTATAAAATAGGAATTAGTTATGACACTTATAAAAACAAAGGTTTTTCCTTCTGTGAATATCAGTGATAAATTTGCGTTACAGAACACGATTTTCCTACTCATTTCCGACCAAACCAGCTCACTGAAAAAATGCATGATGAAAAACAGATTCTCATTGAAATAGTGAGAAACTTCTTAATTTTTTTCATATGAAAACATTACTACTCCCTCCGTCCCATTTTATGTGGCACTTTTCGGATTTCAGATTCAAACAAGTCTATTTTTGACCGTAAATTTTTCATAGATCTTTTAAACATTTTGAATTTTCAATTATTGTGACTTATAGTACTTTTTACTTAGTTTACAAATATATAAATTTCATTTCAAAAAAAATGAAGATTTTATGCGCAAATTTCCGGTCAAACTTAAACTGTTTGACTCTCGAAAAATGAAAAGTGCCACATAAATTGGGACAGTGGGAGTATTTTTTTTTCTATTCTCACAGATTCAATCAAAATATCTATGAGAAAAGACACTGAAAAATAGTAATTTTTTTAGTAGTGTGAATTCCTCGCTAGTCCATCGTTTATTTCCTTGTAGCTAACAGAAATCCATCACTAAGTAAGATTAGCAACAATTTTTTACCGTTTAGATACAAAATTTGTCTGTCGCTAAATCTTATTTTACTATAGTTGATACCAGAAGAAATTGTTCTGTAGGGAGCCACACAATTGGAAAAGCAAGATGCACTGGTTTCAAGCAGAGACTCTACAATCAATCAGGCAAAAATTTACCAGATTATACATTAGATAAAAAATATGCTGCCCAATTAAGCACTAAGTGTCCAAAATTTGGTGGTGACCAAAATTTATTTTTCTTGGATTATGTGTCACCAAAAAAATTTGATAACAATTACTACAAGAACTTGTTGGCTTCAAAGGGTTTATTGAATTCAGACCAAATTCTTGTAACAAAGAATGAAACATCATTAAAATTGGTGAAATTGTATGCTAAAAATAAGGAGATTTTCTCCGACTAGTTCGCGAAATTTATGGTGAAATTGAGAAATATTTCACCTTTAATGGGACATAATGGAGAGATTAGGAAGAATTGTAGAAAAATGAACTAAGAGGGTTCAATTATTGTCTTTATTTGATGTAATTTTTATGTTTTTATTTTATCATTTTTCAATGTTTTTTTTTTAAATAATTGTCAATTTGTAATCATCCTATGTACCAATGCTCATCTTGGTGTGCTAAATGTTAATAATTGTTTCATATGAAGCACTTACCATCTTTCAATATGGTATTTTATGTCCATAATTTAATTGTTATTGGTTTTAAAATGTGTATTTAACATTTTTTTTTACTTGGCTTTCACACGCGCTCACGCAAATATAACACTATAACAAATAAAAAGATTTAGCGATAATAATAAATATATGTATTTATAACAACATTCTATATTAATTAATCAGATATTTTATAAAATGGTGTCAAAATATAAAAAATTTGGACACACACAAAAAAAAAAGTCAACATATAACATATGGAAAACTTAAATTTTAACTTAGCTAAACAATATAAATTTTCTGTTATTTATAGTAAAAAAAGAAGTTATTGCGAGACTTTTCTGAAAAATGTTGCGTGGCTTAATTATATATCAACTCAATTAGTAAGATAATGGAGTCGAAAAGGTTATCTAGAATGCATTAAAAATGAGTTAATAAAATTTGAAAATTAGACATAGATGAATAAAGACGGATCAAATTAATTATTTATTACTTATAAAGCACAAGTTCTACTTTACTAAGCAAGGTGTTGTGGAAATTATTTTTTATAATCCTAACTAAAAAAGGTACAAATCCAATCTAAATGAACAACAATTACGTTCAAATTGACGTGGTATAATTGAAATTTTGAGATTCAAACTTCTAAATTTTGATCGTGAATTCGGACATATAATCTTAAAGTTTTTTTTTTTTCTAAAATAAAATTTATATATTTAAAAACACTACTTAAAAAGTAATAGTTATAAATCACGATAATTAATAATTTTTATATAAATATATTGTTAAAAGAATAAATTAAATTGATTCTCGAACTTTCAGTTGTCACGTAATACTCTAAAGCTACCAAGAACAAACGGGCACCTCAACCTTTGAACACTATATATACTCATGCATTGTATCTCAATTTTATTATAAAAATCCAATCTTCTTATATGTTAAAGTTAATTTTTTTTTAATTTTTTTTTAATAACAAGTCCTTGATTAATTATTAGAACTTTAGTCATCATGGCTAAAATAATATGGACTTTAATTTTTCTTGCTTTTGTATGTTTGTCTAGCAAGACCAAATATTATGGTTATGGTTGCTTGTACCCACAATTTTATGATGTGTCATGCCCTAAAGCAAAAGAAATTGTCAAGCTTGTTGTTGCTAAGGCCGTAGCCAAAGAAGCAAGAATGGCTGCCTCTTTGTTGAGGCTTCATTTTCATGATTGTTTTGTCAAGGTACGCAAATTATCTGGTATGTTTTGTAACGTATGAAAAAGTGACTTTTTTGGTGACAGTTAGAAAATAATTTTCACAAATGTCAGTCTACATTGATTGACTCTTTCCCAGAGGCGGGCCCACGTGTATAGATGGGGTGCACGTGTATCTGTTAACTTCTGGAAAAAATCATGTATATATATGTATATTTATATTGAGAAACTGGCAGAAACTAAATATAATAAACTGTGCACTCATGAAAAGCATAAGATGACACTTGGTACTACTGGTATTGGCTAGTGCATCCGCCCTTGTGGTCTTGGTTTGAGCCTAGCTAGAATCACATTTTATTGTTTTTATTATAAGTTTTGATTTCAAAGATTAAAATTGCTAGATAAGAAATTTGAACCCATGATCATTTAATAGATTACTTATTTTTCAGATAAAATATTTTTCGTGAAAAATATTTTCCTTTCATATTTCATTATATACTATGATCATGCAGGGTTGTGATGCATCTTTGCTTCTGGACAGCAGTAGAACAATAATAAGTGAAAAATTATCAAACGCCAATAGGAATTCGGCACGTGGATTTGAAGTAATTGATGAGATTAAATGTGCACTTGAAAAGGAATGCCCTCAAACTGTCTCTTGTGCTGATATATTAGCACTTGCTGCAAGAGATTCTACTGTTTTAGTAAGTACTAACAACTTTATGCCAAGCAAATATAATAAATTTGACTAAATAATAGCTTACTACGGATCTGAACGAATTCAATAATTTTTATTTAGATCTTATACGATCAATATATTAAAATTTTTGTTAAATAATATATAGAAATATAATTATGAATTCAGTAATCAAGATAAGCTGTGAAATCGTGGCAAGAGAATTCATAAACATAAAATTCTGGTGTTACCTCATAAATGATGTTAGAATCGATCGACTCATCCTCGAAATCCAAAACGAAAAAACCGACAGAACGAAATCACATTATTTCAGTGACATATCTAATCAGACTGAATAAACTTGGTCTCTATGATTAACATAAAAACAAAAGGTTATCTATAATTATCTTAATCTGACTATATAATTATTTTTATACTATTAATGTATAAAACTCGATTATTATTTATACAGGCTGGTGGACCAAGTTGGGAGGTTCCATTGGGAAGAAGAGACTCAAGAGAGGCTAGTTTAAGTGGTTCCAACAATGATATTCCTGCTCCCAATAACACATTTGATACTATTTTCACTAAATTCAATATAAAAGGACTTGATCTTGTCGACCTTGTTGCTTTATCAGGTAAATTTTTATTCTAAATATTCATTTATATGACACACTATATTTTTTAGTCTATCACAAAAATAAATACATTTTAATATATTTACATAGAAAAAAATATATTAATTGCTTAGAAGAGTTTCAAAAAATATTATATCTTAAATTTTATATTCAATTAAATAAAATCACGTAAAATGAGACATAGAAAATACTACTTTTTTTTAACCGCCCTTCAATCTCTTGTTTGTCATCATCCCTCACTTCTTTAATTTATATGCACTAGACAAATAAATTTACACTATTGATTTATCAAAAAGATAACTATATATAACCATCCATATTAATCAAGATTAGTAACCTAAAAAGAAAAATAAGACAAGTAACTAGTTACAACAGACTAAAATAGATCTAACTTATTTACACTGTATTTTATCCTATTACGACACGTCACCTGTATTATTTATTTAACCTAAATTGACGTCTACCCAACTGAGTAAATTAAAAATAGTCAACAGATGTATAATATATACATATAATTCATGTGTAATACGTATATCATGTATATTGAATGTATAATCTATGTATACTGACTAAAAAAATTAAACAGTTCGTGTAATAATCCCTAAAATAAACTAGCTATAAATTTTCTTTACACTGTCGGTGCGTGTTCTTTGCAGGGGCCCACACAATTGGAGATTCTAGATGCATCAGCTTCAAACAAAGACTCTATGGTCAATCAGGGAATTGCTATTTTCCAGATTACACCTTAGATAGATCTTATGCTGCACAATTAAGCACTATGTGCCCAAGATTTGGTGGTGACCAAAATTTATTTTTCTTGGATTATGTGTCACCAACAAAATTTGATAATAGCTACTTCAAGAACTTGTTGGTTTTTAGGGGTTTGTTGAATTCAGATCAAGTTCTTGTGACACAAAATATGGCATCATTACAATTGGTGACATTGTATGCTCAAAATAATGAGATTTTATTCGAGCAGTTCGCGAAATCTATGGTGAAAATGGGAAATATTTCACCTTTAACGGGATTGAGGGGAGAGATCAGGAAGAACTGCAGGATAATAAACTATTAAAAATTATAGGGTTTTTTTTTTTATAAAAAAAAATTTATATCTAGACAAACGTCTAGTGGCCTTTTATTAATAATTAAAAATAAAAATCTCCACTTTATTAATTTGAGTGAGGTAATAAACCTCTGCTAATTAACAAGAAATATTAATTATTGTGTATCTATTTTATGTAATTTTTTTGTAATCATCATCATATATCGAGTTCATCTTGGGTTGCTTAGTGTACTACATGTTTATGATGATTTCATATTTCTATATGTGATGAAAAGAAGTATAAATATTTTCATATTGTGTTGACACATGAAGCAAGACATCAATTTCTTAATGAGATTAAAAATAATTATGATTGTATGATCATAAATTCCCTATTTTAAGTGCTTTATAAAAGATTGCGGCGATCATAACACCTTTTTGTGGATCAAAACATTCTTATTTATGATCTAATTTCACTAGATATAAATTTAGAGAAAGTTTACCAAGCTCAGCCTAAATTTTGTAGAAATTAAGTTATGCGGCATAAACTGTATAGTATTTCTATGATCTAATTTCGCTAGGCATAAATTTAGAGAACCTCTGCCTTTTTCGACATAAGTTTTATAAGGATCAAGTTATATTTTTTTACCATTTTACGACATAATCTGTGGGTTTTGAAACTAGTAAGGCAAAAAGAACAGTATGCAAGAAATTGATTTTTGAAGAAGAGAAAACAAGTCAAATTACTACAACATAAATATTTCATACTTCATACTTAAACAAGAACTTGATAATTAATCCCAAAGCTCATTACAAGACTTAAAATTTAAATTACTTCTTGCTCATAAACAAAGATAAATTCTATCACCACATACGTACGTATATTAGTGTGTGTATATATACACTCATGACACATATATGTGAATATGTCTATACATAGAAATAATGCATATTAGGCTTATGCACTACCCATGTGTTTGGCGATAGCATTCAACAGTTCATCTTGTAATCAATTATCTGGAATTCGATATTATAATTTCTAAAATTGCAACTCAAATTATGTTACATTTTACCTTCAATTCAGCGATATCCACCTTAAGGAAGGTTACATTGGGTAGTTTCTTGGCTAAGTCCACCAAGAGTGGGGAAATGAATCGACATGGACCACACCAAGCAATGTGAAGTCCACGACTATCTGCGATAATATTAATTTATCATGATTAAATATCAAAATCGTATGCCTCATAGTAAGTCAATAACAATCAATCGCACGATATTTAATATACGCTGGACTAAAATAAATACTTCAAAAAAGGCTAAATAGTGCATTCTATTGAAGGAAATAAACTCATGCCAAATCCAACTATTACCATGCCAAATTGCACAATTAACAAAAAGGTAAAGCAACCACTAACCAACCAAAAGTAATTTTTTAAGAAATGGGAATATAAATAATAATCAGAATATAAGAGATTTAACTCCACAAATTTAATCAACCAACAAAAATAATATATTCAGTGAAATTTTACATATCTTACTATCACCTCGTGAAAGTAGAGATATTTTTTTCGAAAGATTTTCGGCTCAGGTACAACAATTTCAGATACAAAGAAGAAGTAGACAATGAAGAAAATACAACGGGTAACAAGGAAACAATGCAACGTCAACCAGAAGGGAACAACAATAACAACAACATAACAAAATAATGTGACAATCGAAACACAATAAACAACATACTAAGATAGAGAATTGAAAACAATAGTAATAAACAATGATGAATATAAAAAACAAGAACTACAATAATACAATTAGTACAATAACAAACATCAACCACCCAAAGCAAGACAACACTACACTATATACCTAGTAACCTTCTACCCTAATATGTGTTTTTCCACAATATCTAAGATCATATCCTCGATAACCTAAAGTTGCATCATATCCTTTTTATCACCTCTCTCCAATTATTTTTCGACCTACCTCTACCTCTCCTCGTAGCCTCTGACAAATTAAATAAATTAAAAACAAGAGTAGGCAGAAAATACCAATTTTTTGGTTTCAATCCCTTTGTGAAGCTGCTCATTCCAAGCATTAATAGTGTGACAACGGATGACTTTGGTTAGCTTTGACTTTGAGGAAATAAATATTACTCCTTCCATTTCATTTTATATAATTTAATTTGATTCCGTACGAAATTAAAGAATACAAAATAAAATTAAAATTATGTCCTAAACTATACATATTTGACCAAGTTATTGGGCTAGGGCTAAACCACAAAAAGACTCAAGAATTAGATAGTTCAATAATATATTTGTTTTGAATTCAGGTTGAATAAAAATAAATAGTTTTTATTTGTGAGTTTCAGATTTTATGTGTGTATTATTAAATAAAGAGTTTAATTTCGATTCTCTCATCTCCATTCTCAAAATCTAAATTTTTCATTCCTTTTTTATCTTTATTCTTAATAACTTGTGATCAATATTTTTCATTATAATTCAGTAGTTCAAGTGTTACAATTACTATTTCACAGCTATAATTTTGTTGTAGTTCTTAACTTCTTATTTTAATAAAAGAGTGAAGTTTGGTTTTGTTTTATCATTTTTAAATGTCATATCATTTTAATAAATGATGAATACCATTAAGAATTAAGATAAGAATATTGAAATTAAGAACTTGTTAAATATAAATAATAATAAAAAACTTAAAAAAATAAGATACATGCGTTGAAATGAATGGAGTCAAAATTGATTAAATCGTGCCAATTGAAATAGTATCTTTTTATTTTCTATTTCCCAAAAAATAAAAAAATAAAAATAGTTGAGTGTAGAATATTTTATCTGTAACGCATATTGCACGATATATATTGTTTTAGCATAGAATAAAATAAAGAAAAAGAAATTTTATGTAGATAGATCTCCATGAAGCTGAAAGTGAAATTAACCAGCGGATGCATCGGATAATTATAGTTACGCTACGTAATTAGGCATACTTAGCTACTTATGAAATTTCCTCAATTAGTAATTATTTATTTAAAAATACTTACCCAAATATTTTTTTCAATTAAGTATTTGATCATTAAAAACATGTCAATTGTATCTAGGAATTAGGAATGGGTAAACTACATAAATTCCACTAGTTTAGATCCTAATTACTGGGAATTTCGATTGTCTATATCATTTTCGGCTGTTGGATACATGTATCTCGATACTTCAGATATGTGTATCCGTTGGGTTTCGAAGACCGAGATACATGATTTAAATACTTTTGAATAAAATGTTGTAACTTATTGCCTTAATTAGAGGAGTAAATTATGGAAAATTAACAAACAAAATGGATTTAGAGGATCCTTCTGTATCAACTTTTACCAGTTTTGCTAAAAAATCCAAATCATAAACGTTATTAAATCTGATATTAAAACCTAGCTTCATCTTGTTCATCAATTCCTTCCTTTGAATCTTCAATTTTTGAGGTTTTTATCGAAATGGACAATATCACAGTATTGTTGAGGCATTCAGATTCATGAATCTCTGAAATCGAATACAAAAATCAATACCCCATTATATTTTGTTGCATAAACACTCCCGTAAATATCCCTAAAATTTATAAGTTTGGACCGCAGACTGAAAATGGGCCCTAACTTCTCATTAGGTTTTTCTCTGCATTGGTATCACTAATTGGGCTTGTTTTGCATTGTCAACTCTAACACCACCAGCCAGAAATGGAGTAGTTTAAAACTTTAACCTATTTAGTATTATTTTTTTGTTTCATTTTATGTGATTTGTTCGATTAAGCACAAAATTTATGAAATGAATGAACACTTTTGAAATATGTTATTTCAAGGGATGTTTAGTTGTTAATTAGGTTGTTTTTTTTAACTATATGCTATACGATTAATTAAATCAGATCAATTTTCATGATTTAGTATACATGAAAAGATTTTTTGTTTCAATAACTACTTATTAAATTGATAATATAAAGAATTTTTTACACTTTTCACTAATCACTACTAGAATGAAAAATATACTAGTAGTGCATAATGGCATAATAGAGAAGAAGAAGAAAAACAGTGAAAGTATTTTGTCCTCTAAAAATAGGCAAAGGCGAATACAGGATTTTAAATTTACTGATTCTAAATTTATGCTCAACTTAGGTGGGTAGAGCAAAGCGAGGTGGATTGAAATGACTTAATTTAAAATTTAATGCAGGTCGGGCAGGGCGGGGTTAATAATAATTGATATAGTGAGTTTACCGTTTTACCCCTATTAATTGATAGAATTTTAAATTTTGTGGTCTAAAATTAAAAACATGCCAAATGTATCAAAATATTCTTTAATCTTGTAGTCTTAAAACATGTCATGAGTGAAATTTAAATTAAAAAGTTGCTCAAAAAAATGTCCATTCTTTTTTAAAACAGATTAAAAGAAAAATAGGTTAAAACAAATTTTAAAAAAAGAAAGTAATTATTTTTTAAGACACATATTTTTTAAAAAAAGACAAATAATTTAAAACGAAGAAAATACATATAAAAGTTTAAATCCTTATTACTAAAGGATAGAGCTCATTCAAGATTCAATTGACACAACTTTTCATCAGAAAAGGCATTTCAAATGAAAAATTATCAAAAATTTCAAACAAATATTTTATAATATTTCTATGTAACAAAATTTCAAACATGAACATGATTCATGCAATTTGATAGACATGCATATACTGAAAACAAGGAGGAAAAGATGTTTGTCATTGTAGATTGTCCTAAGAAACAAGCAATCTATATTTATATATATATATATATATATATACTATAAAATATAATATATAGTCAACTTATTGTTATATATATATATATATTTCAAGTAGAAAATTAGTTCTATCTACGCGTTATTGGGGAGAATTTCGAAGTTCAAAATTCACAAAACCTATTAACAAAATTCAAACATGCATATGCAAAATATTAAAAGTTTAAGCTATTAAAAAGAGCACAATTTAATTACTTAATAATATTATATATCTTAACACGCCTCTTCACGTGTTACTTAGTCTAATTCTTCTTTTTCTTCTTTAATTTGTTGAACACTTAAATGAAACAGAAAAAAAAAAAAAGATGATAGAAAACCCGTTAAGAAGTTTATCGTAAAAAAATTTCCTTTAAATTTGATTAGCGACAATGAAAATTAAATGTTAAACCTCTATTTACTCTCATACTACATTGAAGTGTGAATCATATAAAATATGTGATTATCGCAATAAATAGTTAACTTTTTCATTTTAACTGTTATTTTATTCATATATTTCTAATTCATAAATTCTCCATAACTTATGCAAATATCATCTATTACATAAAGAAAATTAGTGCAACAAGACATAAATATATAGTAGTAAGAAGTAACAATAATGAACCTTAATTATGTGGAGATTAAAAATTTCCCTATTACATCAACCAAACAACCCCTTAATTAGTAATTAAGCGTAACTAATTAAAGCTAGCTAGCTAATTAACATAATTAACTAGATCTCATTACAAGAACAAAATTTGTCAAATGTCAAATATCTTTTTTCTTTTTTTTTTAATCGATAATATTATTAATTAATTAATTTCAAGATCTTGAAGGTGGAAAAAATTGCTTACCAGCCACGAAAGTGTCAACACTAGAGTATAAAGAAGTTTCTACAAAATGTGATGATCCTTCCGCGGCCACCGCGGAAGCAACACCGCCACCCCCTACAGTCGCGTCATTCGCGGCTGACATGGCGGTGCCAATAACATTAAGATTATGCTGACGTGGCACAGGATCGCCACCCGATGAGCTGTCATGATCACCACCATTCATATAATTGTACTCATGATTATCACCTTGATCATATAATATTCCTTTGAATATATGTCCATTAATATTAACAGCAGCTTGATATGCTATTTGATCTTCATTTTCTTCAATTGAACTCATTCTAACACGTTGAAACACAGCTGTTGAATTTACTTTTGATGGAAAATTATTTGCAACTTCTAACCCTAAAAACATTTTTAAAAAAAACAATAAGATAATTAATTAATAAGCAAAACATTTTTCAATAAGTAAACATTATTACATGTAAATTAAAGAGCTAGAGATGGAGTTATCCTAAGTTTTTAGACAAAATAAAATCATGTACATTAACAAATACCTCTAATCAGTAGTCTAAAGTTTGAGTCCTAAAAATAAATGTTTAATTTCTAATGTAAAGAGCATTGTAACTTTATAGTGAGAGCTAGAATGTAAAAACTGAGTTTGATAGAACCTAATAATTTCAGTTTGAATCTTATATTTATTTTAAGAAAACCAATTAATATGTACATAATGATCAATTTGGAACCCAAATAACTCAAAAGGACTAAAATTAAAACCCAAACTCATAAACTTTATATTATGTTTGTCTCTACGCGCTTACTTCTATAGTATAAAATTTAAATTAATCGAATCTAGGGCTTTCTTTGACCCTTTTTTTTGTCAAGAATACCAAGAAACAGTTATGATGAGACAGAGAAAGACAAATAAAATAAAGGGAAAAAGCTGATGGGTGATTTACTTATTTTGTGTTACTACAAAGGGGAGGTTTAGTTTTTTCAGTTTTCATCATCATATTTAGCAATAGTTATGATTACTCTTTAGCTTTTTCGAGTTAGAATTTTGTGTTTATATATAGTTTTTTAAATATCATATTTATTAAATTTATAAAATAAAAATATATAAGAATAAAAAAAATTGAATTCACTTGAGATAAGAAAGATACATGTTTAAATCTCAAAATGTGATTGAAATTTTTTTTGGATCCTCTTATTAAAATTTGACTTTGTGACGACAATGAAAAATGATTAAAGAAAATGATGAATTAAGATTAGACTATAAAATCTTGGATCCCCTCAACATAAAGTAAATCCAAGTGTGACATTCTCGAATTGTTACGAATTTCCTTATCAGAATTTATGATAAAAACTTTTGCTCCTTACTGCAATGAAGAACAATTGAATAAAAAGAGGAATTCGGTAAGAGCATAAAATCTTGGATCCCTACAACATAAGGGAAATCCAAGTGAATTCCCTTGTCATAATTTATGACAAAACTTTTAGCCTCAAAATAGTGGTAGTGAAGAAAGATTAAACAAAGTAGAAATTAAGATAAGAGTATAAAATCTTGGATCCCCTCAACATAAGGGAAATCCAAATCCAAGTGTGATGTCTCAAATCTTTTGAGTTTTCTTGTCAGAATTTGTGATGAAACTTTTAGCTCACTCACTACAATGAAGAATGATTGAAGAAAAAGAGGAATTCGGTAAGAGGATAAAATCTTGGATCCCCTCAACATAAGGGAAATCCAAGTGAATTCCCTTGTCAGAATTTATGACAAAACTTTTAGCCTCAATATAGCGGTAGTGAAGAACGATTAAAGGAAGTAGAAATTAAGATGAGAGTATAAAATTTTGAATCCCCTCAATATAAGGGAAATCCAAATCCAAGTGTGTGTCTCAAATCTTTTGAGTTTCCCTGTCAGAATTTGTGATAAAACTTTTAGCTCCGTCACTACAGTGAAAAATATTGAAGAAAATAAGGAATTAAAATGAGAATATAAAATTTTGAATCTCCTCAACATAAGGGAAATCCAAGTGTGACGTTTTCAAATCTTTTTTAAAATATTTTTATCAGAATTTGTGACGAAACTTTTAGCTCCACCATTACAGTGAAAGAACGATTGAAGAAAACGACGAATTAAGATATATATGAGTATAAGATCTTGGATCTCTCCTCAACATAAGGGAAATTCGAGCACAACATTCTTGAATTTTTTAAAATTCCCATGTCAGACTATATGATGAAATTATTAGCTCTACCACTAACAGTGAAAAACGATTAAAAAAATGAATAAATTAAGAAAGATAAAAACTTTACCGGTATTTGAATCAGCTTTTTGTCTTTTGGACTTGTTATTATCTTCTTCTTCTTGTGGTTGCAAAGAAGCAAGTTGTTGTTGCCTGTCTCTTCTTTTAGCTGCTGGAACCCAAGTACTTTTCACATGTGTTTGACATTGAAAACCTCTACTCTTACAACAAGTCCTACATCTCATATGTTGACAATCTTTCTTAGCTTGGTTCCCACAATCTTGGCAACTTATTGTAATAGTACTACTTCTCATCATCATATTAATCTCATGATGATGATGATGATGATCATGACTAGGCCCAATATCTAATCCAAATGGATTAATAATCGGGTTTCGAAGAATTTGGTAATTTTGCTCCTCGTCGTTGTTATGAGATTGTTGTTGTTGTTGTTGTTGCCATAGTTCGAAACCTTTGTATGTTGGTAATTCTTGATCATGATGTGTGTACAAGAACCAATTGTGAGTATTATTAGTGGTTTCTTGATGATGATGATGATATTCTTGACTACTTGTTGCTTCTCTTCCTCCTCCTCCTCCTCCTCCTCCTAGTGAAAAGAATTCGGCCATTTTTCTATATTTAATTGAGACTCACAATCCATAGCACAAGAATGTCTACTTAAGACACGATTCCATAGAATCAAGAACGAGCTTTCAGAAGAATTTAGAGGAATTTTGTTGTATTATTATGCCGCAAGCTTCAGTTTTGATAATGCCTTCTTGTCGATTCCTTTAAGTTTCAGCCTTGCAACTATACTTTCTTTAGAATACAAAAGCCTTGCTTTTTTATAAGATAACCTTGATTTTCTTGATTTGTGGGTTGGCAAAAAAGAAAGAACAAAAATTTAAGTGTATGAAAGTGAGAGATATTGTAGAGGAGAACACATTTAGAATTTAGAATTTTCTCTGTCTTAATTTATATAACACATTATTCTTTTTCATCATTTTTAAAAATGACGATAGATTTCTTTAATAACATTATCAATATTTTATTTATGTTTTCTTTTTAATCCTTTAAAAAATGACGATAGATTTCTTTAATGACATTATCAACATTTTATTTATGTTGGTTAGCAAAAACTCTATTAAAATATATTTTTTCTAAGGATAGTTTTAAAATATTACAAAGTCTTTTCATATTTATTAAATTTCATATTCAATAAAAACACATCGTATATTTAAGTGGAGAAGGGTAGAGGGACGGGCCCATTATCCACCGAGTTTAAAAGGCTGTGATTGGTTCAAAGGGCAGGTCACAGACGGATTTCTCGTTTATAAAAAAAAATAAAAAAAATCTACCAAGTACCTAAAATTTGTGATGTAGAGTACACTAATAAGTAATAACTCAGTTATTTAGCTACATAAATTTTTACACCATATTAACAATAATTAAATTTTTCTCATTATAATCTCCTCCTTTATTTTCCGTTTGGATTATAAAAAATAAATAATTATGATCATGCCGCCAATGGCTTAAAACGAAACAGCAACAGACTTAATTACTTTCTCTTTCTTTTTTTATTTTACTTTCTGCACTCTCTGATTTTTGTCCCTGTGCTGCTTGCTCCCATCCGATATTCGAAATTCGTGTTAGAGCTCCGATTAAATTCGAATCACACATTATAGTATTCATATGGAGGTAATGCTTTCAATAAGATTTTTTCTATATTATATAATTCGAACCCAAAAGCTTGATTAAGAGTAGAACAGTTTCACCACCGCACCACTATCCATATTAATGACGCCACACCAATTTCAATTTATGTGATGTTTATTTGATTTGGGCATAATACATAAATAAACCCTTTAACTTGGATTCAACTAACATATATGTATGTCTTCCAATTTTGAGTGTGCATAAGTAAACATTTAAATTTGTATAAAATTGAAAAAGTAGACACACGTCCTACGTGGCATAATATATGTCAGATGTCACATAGGACACAAAATTGCCATGTAAGACGCTACTTAGGATGATTGTATCTATTTGTTCAATTTTATTTAAACTTAAGTGTCTCCATGTGCACATTCAAAGCTGGAGGACATAGATATCAACTGAAGCTAAATTAAAAAGTATATTTATGTATTATATCCTTGATTTGACACGAAATTTGAAAGTAAAAAAAATTATTTTTTAAAATTTATGATATAAAATAAATCATAAAATCAGAAGAGTATATTTATTAGACTTGAATTTTGGATGGGGTGGGGGTGGGGGTTCTTAAAGTTGTTCTTTATGAAATATACTGCTACAACTGCTCCTTTATTTCTAACATAAAGTTTTGTGATATTACTTGAAAGCTAAATAATTAAAGATGGTAGTGATAATGCAATCATTTAAATAGTGTAATTATTTACACTTCTTTTTATCCCCCTATTTTTTTGGCTATAACTTTCAAAATATTCATCATTTGAGGTTTTACAAGTGAATTTGAGGGGACCATTTTCTTTAACTTTTTATTATAATGAAATTTATCACTTTTTATTTTTGTGAAATTCATCTCTAGATTTATTTTTTCTTTTGATTTGTTATTGTTTTGGAAGAAAAAGTTGGGGGTTGACAATTATCATGGACGAAATTTAATTTAGATCTTTCATAAGATAAAAGTAAAATTACATCTACATTATTTTTTTCAAACTTTTTTACTTGTAAAATTATATTGTTGTTATCAGTAAGAAAATGATGTGTAGTATTTAATTTAGTATTAAAGAGCTCCAAAAAAATAATATTGGACATTTTAGAAAACATGTCTTAATGGATAGTAAGCATTTTATGGCCTCTTAGAATTACTTTAATATTTCTTACTCTCTAGCTTTGTCTGAAGTTATATAAGTAATATTCCAAGTTCATTATTTCTTTTCCAACACTCTCACTCCCCTATCAGCCTTGTTTATCTTAATCCCCGCCTAAGTAAAAAAACTAACGTACACTTTTTTTTTAAAAAAAATATTTTTCTTCGTACCAAATATCCTAAAGCCTCACAATATAAGGGGAAAAAATAAAGTAGCAAAAATTTAAAATTTTGGGGAGGTCGAGTTCAACATAACTTAGTGGATTTGTGTTTAAAATTTTATATATTACATATGAATAATTTATTGAAAATCTAAAAGCTATATACTTTTAGAATTCAGAACTCATAAAATTCAAAATTTTAATTTCTTTCTTTACAAGATATTTGGATGAAAGTTGTACCAATGCAATTATGAAGAACTAACATCAATTGCATTAATAAAATGCACCTGCAAAATTGACAGAAAATCTACCTTTTAACTAGTTTTAATTTGTGTGCCAATGAGAGGGGGCCAAAATCTACTTATTGTTTCATTCAATTTAATTTCTAAACTAAGATTTGAATGTGACTTCCTACCTTCCAATTTTGTACATATATATATATATATATATAAATTAAAGTATGAAAAAACAGCCCCTACCATTCTTTGATTTATCAGTGTATGGTACTTAGATTTTGAGACTTGTTTATTGGTTGATAGAAAAAGATGTTTCATAAAAAATATTTTTTTCGAAATAAATTATTTTTTGATGTTTGTAAGTAAGTAAAAAAATATTAACCGAATATATATATTAGAGTGGGATGGGGTGGTGGGGAGCATTGAGGGTGGGGAGAGGGATTATGAATTTGATATCATTTATGAAACTTATTTTTTCTTCTTTTCTCAGGAAAAGTTGTTTTTCAATTTTTCTAGAAAATACTTTCTTTTGAAGATATTTTAAAAAACATTTTAACTGATCAGACATAAAAAAAAAAATTAATAACATTTTCCTCCATACCAAACACACTCTTAATTTGTGAAGATTTTCCTTTGAAACTTATCTCTATCTCTTCTTGAATTTGGTTTGACCTATCCTTCTATAAGGCTTTTGTTGATGTGCATTGTAATCTAATAATTAAAATGTGGGACTCAATATTTTTTTTCCAACAAGCCTAACAATGTCAAGCGTGCACATCTATTCACTTTGGAATTATTTTCTTTTAGTTTTTAACGCGATGTTTGATATCTGTATTGAAATTCAGTTAAATTTAAATTCGTATAGAAAAGTCTTATATTGAAATAAAATGATTCTTAATAAAGATGACTCTATATTCAATATGACTCAAATTTGAAATCTTTTAATATGTCTTACGTACCATTCTGCCACAACTTTTAATAATTTTGAACTTATATTTTTTAATAATGAAATAAAGAGAAAGTAAGAGCCTCCTTTTTCACGAGTCTTCCCTACACAATAGTTTGTAGCAATCTTAATCGAGTTTAATTATTATATAATGGTAATATAAAAGATATTTATATTATATACCGTTAAAAAGGTGAATCAGAATTTTAGTTTTTTGGATCGTAAAGTTTAAAATAACGAATCCAAGTAAACAATTGAGTTTTAAAGTTAATACTTATATATATGCATATATATAAGTATTTATGAGTTTTAAATTTAATACTTATATATGCATATATAAAAATCAGAATTTTTAATAAGATGATTTTTAGTCATATAAGTATTTATGACTTATTTTAAATTATATTTTTTAATTTTTTTCTTAGCTATCATATCAGTCAAACACTATCACATAAATTAGAACAGAAAGTATATGTTAAATTCTTTGATTTTATGGTGGGTTGATCTACGAGGCCAATTCTATGCCACAAAAGAAAACGTTAAACGCTTGATTCAAAATTTTCTTCATAAAGATCAAATCTTAATGTCAATAGGTTTAAGATTCAATGATTTGGATGGTTTCTTTTAGCATAAGAAAAATTAATCAAAGTAATTAATCTAATTACGAAATCATTTATGTTTGACTAATAATAATAGAGCCACAAAAGTACGGCGACATCGCGTTACGTTGTTTTCGCAATCTTCGAGATTGTTTGGACATTCAATATGAAATCATAATATGAAATTTGTGTTTTTCATTTACATGAAAATTTCACAAGTTGTGAAAATTATATATCACAATTACCATGACTTGTTGTAACGACCTGATTCCGTCGTTAGGGAAAAGCCAATGGGGAAAGAATTGGGGCCAGAAAACTTTTGAGTAGTAACTTGAAAATTCCTAGCTTAGTCCAGATTTGGACGAAATCTGAGTCAGTGAGGTCTATGGAAATCTGGTAATGAATGAGAGATCTAATTATGAATTTGATCACATGAGTAGATAGCTAAGACGTTAAGAAAAACCGTACGACTTTACGGAATCGAATTCGGGCGAGTAGAACTCCCGAAACTGATCTTAGCATGAAAGGGTAATTTCTGAGTGTCATGGGTTGAAGGTGTATTTTGAAATAGGGGTTTGAAACTCGTTAATTAACTCTCTGTCTCCTTGCAAGCTGTCAAGGCGGGATTATTCCAGGGCGGGGCCGCTAGCAGGATGAGGTCCGCCACAGCGGGACAGACGCGACTTAAGTCGGAAATAAACCCCAAAAATATTATTATTCTGCAACATTCGATCTTGAGAACTAAGAAACGATCCAGGGATATTTCTTGAAGGTTTTCCACCTCTTCTAGCACCAAAGGTAAGGTTTTTACTCCCGAAATCTATTTTTTGATCCGTAGAACTTAGTTTCTTGGGTAATTATCGATGGGGGAGGGTTTTGATCTGGGATTTATGGTGGAAGAAGTCCTAAACTGGGTATGGGGATCAAGGGTTTGGCCTAGGGTTGATATTATTGATTATAATTCGGGTAATTAAGTCTTGTTTATTGATCCTCGCGTTATATTGATTATTTATAGACCAAGACCAAGCGGAAAGAATTCGAAAAAGGAAGAATCAAGTTTCTTAAGGGATTCAAGCTTTGTTCGAGGTAGGTGATAGTTGTGATTTCATATTTGTGTGATGTATGTTAGTAATTGCTTCATTGTAATGCATGTATGTATGTGAATGTTGCACTATTGATCACACCTATTATAAATGAGTATGAATGAATGATTGTATTCCATGAATCAACACTTGATTGTATGATTATGAGAATATACATTGTGATTGTGATTATGTTGAATGGATCGGGTGTCACGATACGACACACTAACTGAAATCGGATGTCACGTACCGACATACATATTGGAACGGGTCCCACGATCCGACACACTAACTGGGATCGGAAGTCACGTACCGACATACATATTGGAACGGGTGTCACGATCCGACACACTAACTTGGAACGGGTGCCATGATCCGGTACACTAACAGTTTGTGTATGGGTTCCATGAGAGGACCATTGAATTGGGTTCCATGAGAGGACCATTGACTTGTTATATATGCGTATTATTGAGGAATGTGGAATTGTACATTGATCCTGAAACGATGACTGATATTGTATATGTTCGGTAGATGTTTTTTTACTGTGTTGTGATTACTTGCTTATATTGCACTTATTGGGATAGCCGTATGATCCTACTAGTACATTGTGGTTGTGTACTGATACTGCACTTGCTCGTTCTTTGTTGAGTACATGGCATCTTCAGGCGGCTATTGATAGACCTCAGCTAGGAGATCAGTGATCGAGACCAGATTTCAAGGGTGAGCCAGTTCTTTCAGGCTGCCATGGAGTCCTTCCTATTGTTTAGTCTATTTCTTCGGACTTAGACTGTTTAGATATTTCTTATGTTGGTTGGGGTTGTACCTCTTTTTCTTAGACTTGTTTTCCTTAGGTGTTTTGGTACAATGACTTTCAGGTTCTAGGGGTATTTCTGCATTGGTTGTTAGATGTTAGTTGAACTTTCGGAGTTTATGGGGACTCCGTATTAATTATATAGTTATTTAAACATGATTCAGTAGCTTTAAATGTATAGTACTTGGGTTAAGTTGATTAGTCGGGCTGTAGTTTTGGTTCTCTCATCGGAGGGTTAGTGTGGGTGTCATTCACGACGATTTGGGTCGTGACAAAGTTGGTATCAGAGCCCTAGGTTCGTTGATCTCATTGTATCAAAATGAGTCTAGTAGAGTCTTACGGAACGGTACGGAGACGTCTGTACTTTTCTTCGAGAGGCTATAGGACTTTAGGAAATCTCTTTGTTTCTACTCCTTTCGTGCTATTACTTGAATCCAATTGGTATCTGGGTGATACAAATTGGTATCTTTCCTCCTTCACTCTATGGTCCGAACTAGAGCAACAGAAGTGGTAACACCCTCACTAGCAAGTGAGAATGTGCATAGACTATCGTCAATTGAATAGGGTCACCATTCGGAACAAGTATCCACTGCTTCGGATATATGAGCTTTTTGACCAGTTGCAGGGTGCATCCATTTTTTCTAAGATTGATCTAAGGTCGGGATATCATCAGTTAAAGATTAGGCCTGAGGATATACCAAAAATGACATTTAGAACCCGTTATGGGCACTACGAGTTTCTAGTTAGATGTTTATCTTTTCGACTTCAGCGAAAATGTTCAAAGCACCACCTTCGTCAATTATCTTGATGTCGAAAGGGAAGAGGACAGGGTCTTACTTACTTAAAAGTCAAAAAAAGGGGGAGTTTCATGAGTTTGATGAATGGTGTGTTCCAACCATTTCTGGATTCGTTCATGATTGTTTTTATTGATGACATATTGGTTTATTCGAAAAGTGAGGAAGAGCATGCCGATTATCTTCGCATTGTTCTGGGTGTTCTTGGGAGACAACAATTGTAAGCTAAATTTTCTAAGTGTGAGTTATGGTTGACTTCGGTTGCCTTTTTGGGGTATGTAGTTTCAAGGGAAGGGGTAATGGTAGATCCCCAAAAGATTGAAGCATTCAGGAACTGGGTCTGACCTAGTTCTGTGATTGAAATTAGGAGTTTTGTGGGGCTCGCTAGCTACAATCGTCGTTTGTGAAAGGATTAAGGTCATATTTGCAGATTCTAGCTTATAGGTGAACACATTCAAAAAGTTTTGGTAAGGGACGGCTAGATAATGAACACCATTACTTTGGAAAATGCATTTAGTATTGTTGTCATAACATGTATGGGTTGTTTAGCAAATGATGAAATTAAGTTATGCCAATTGAGGTTAGAAGCTATACTACGATTTCATGGATTGATTGTATATCAAAGAGGGTCGGGATATGACCGCTCCAATAGTAGCGATGTATATTAGGTTAAGTTATTAAGTGTGTTAAAATTGTGGAGAACCTCGGAATATGAGGAGGAAATCAGTGAGGCCGTGGAGACCGGAAAAATGGTAATGCATGTAGAGGAGTAGTGTAGCCAGGCAAGGAGGTAGCCCGTCAAGATGACAGGGTTCAGTTCTATGCCTTTCCGGGCAAGACCGAGGCTGAGGTGTCTGACGCAGTGGTCACATGTACTATTCTCTTATGTGACCGGATGGTTATTATTTTATTTGATCCGGGTTCTACTTATACATACGTGTCAGTTTAGTTTGTCTTGGGATTTGATGCGGTTTGTGATGTGCTTGATGCCCCCATCCATGTTTCTACCCCAATTGAAGAGTCAGTCATAGTCACCCATGTATATCGTGTTTGTCCTGTTGTGTTTATGGATTTTTGGACTTGGGTTGACTTGGTTATGCTGGATATGACTGACTTGATATAATCTTAGGCATGACTTGGTTGTCCCCCTATTATGTTGTGCTTAATGGTAATGCTAAGTCGGTAACTCTAGAGATCCCGGGTAGGAAAAAGTTAGAGTTGGAAGGGGTGTACAAGCACTAAGGCAGCTAAGGTCATATCTTTCGTGCGGGAAAGAAAGCTGGTAGAGCAAGGGTGTTTGGGGTAATTGGCTCATATTCGGGATGTTGATGTTGAGTCTCCTTCTATTGAGTCTATTCCTGTAGTGTTTGAATTCAAGGAAGTGTTTCCTACCGAATTGTCTGGTATGCCTCCGGATAGAGATATAGATTTCTGTATTGACTTGAAAACTTGCACTCACTCATCTCCATTCCTCCTTATCGCATGGCTCCGGCAGAATTGAGAGAGCTTAAGAGCTCAGCTCCGGAAGTTTCTTGATAAAGGTTTCATCTGTCCTAGTGTTTCCCCGTGGGGTGCTCCTATCTTGTTTGTTAAGAAGAAGGAGGTAGTATGAGGACTAGTGATTTTATCTTAAGCCATAAAGGATGGATTGATACTGAAATGACAAGCTTATGGATAAAGAAAGTCCCAATGAGTATACTTGGGTGAAGGCAATTTAAGTATTTTAGTAAGAAAGTGCGTATAAAATTGGGTTAGTCCTTTGAATTTGATGAGTATACCTGAGTTTGGGGTGTCATGTCGATGAAAATGTAGACTTCGTAGTGATAGACAGGGCTAACCGAGCGTGATGGTAGTAAGGGTTCGTGATGGATTGTGATGGGATGCAACTATATAATAAGATTGTTGGTTAAGCAAATTTTGTATAGTAATTACGACTTGTGCGTATCCAAGGTTGTGGTTTTCTAATATTTGGTGAGTAACGTGGCTGTATGGAAAGTTTTAAGAGATGGTGGGACACTACTCGAATAGAATTTAAAAGAGCTAGAGTCATAATAAAGGGAAAATAGTAGGATGTAGTACAACCTTGAGATAGAGGCGAGAGCAAGAATATTTATGTGATTGCAAAGGCTAAAAAAATATCATCAGAGGGGTAGATAATTGGATTCAGAGACGCGTGATTTCATTCGTTTTGTTGTGGCTATGGTAATAGTGTCACGGGTTCATCAGATTGGTTAAAAACTATTGGAAAAGAATTAAGAAAGGAGTGTACAGACACTAGCTCGAGTGTGATGATAAGTGCCTTGTTTTGTTTTTGAGTTTAGTAATGAGTGCGATTGAATTGTTAGCGGAAGATATTGTAAGATCGATGGAGATGCAATCAATGATAAGTGAAGATCCATATATTCATAAAAATCTTCAAGGTATAAGCTAACGTTGATAGATAAGGGGATTGTGTTATACGGTTGAATTTACAATTTAAATTTTTCATTGTAAGTCTATATTCGTGGTGATATATTTTGTCAAGGTATGAATTTGTAAGGTGAGAAGTGATCAATTGTATCAGGTATTGAACCTTTGAAAGGACTTACACCTGGGTTGAGTCGTAAAGTTTATTACTCTTGATTGTTAAAATACCTAAGAAAGGTTTTCATTTAAAAGTGTTGGTTTAAAGTAAGGTAAATGGTCGGAGTGTTCATAATGGTTGTTAGTATTGAGAGTGTGGACTTCAGTGGAATGATGTGAAGAGAGTATGTGGAGTCAACTGAATAGAAATGACTGGTATCGACTCTTCAGAGGAAAACCTTTGGTGTTATTCAATGATTATTCCGTAAATTCTTATGTGACCATCTGTTTCATTTTGTACATGGTTGTGAGTATGATGCACTAGCTATGCTCACGCGTGTTTTCACCTTTGTGGGTGGATCCCTAGTGGTGGATCAAGTGTACCGATCCTGCGATGTTCTCTTGGTTGAGTGGGATAATTTGGGAAGACGTGGTTATTTCAGATGACTTATGTGGTGTTGTCTTGGAGTTGTTAAAGTATTTCAGTGGTTCTATATGTACCACCTTGCTTATGAGAATTTATAGAAGAGCTACCATGTGTATTTATGGTTGTCCGACAATCTTAATATTCATTAGTCGTCAAGGTCATGTATCGATTATGTGTGGTTGAGTGTGGGGATCATTGTGTCCAATTCTACTTTTTTAAGAGGTAATCTACAATTACTAAATCTAGCATTTTGATAGTGTTATTGGAGGGTTTGTATGCTTGGACATATACCTCGATGAATATCCGATGTCTAAAGATCAAATTTTTATAACTTAAGCTCATGAAAATTTATGTTGTGAGAAAGAGATGTTGATAAGAACTATGATTGGTTGAGTATTATGAGTGTGTGTTGGTTGGTTCAGGTCCACCTCTAATTGTAGCGGGTATTGATTTAGAACTTTATCATGCTTATGTGAGAAATGATTAGTCCTGATGATTGTGTCAAAGTCCTTGATAACATGTGGCAGACGTGTGTACGATCAACTTTGGTGGTTATTGAGAATAGCTTCTGTTGTTAGTTAAGTTTACGTACAACAATATTTATCACTCGAATATTGAGATGACTTCATTGATGCACTGTATGGGAGAGGATTTAGTTCTCCCAGTGGTTGGTTTGATACATTTGAGGCGGGACCTTTTGATGAGAATCATTAGGGAATGTAAAATTTATTCGGGAGATGTTCTAGCAGTTCAGAACAGGCATAAAGAGTATGCAGACCGGAAGGTCAGTTATTGAAGGTTATGAGAATGAGCCTATAGCCATTCTAGATAGGGAAGTTCGCAAGTTAAGGTCAAAGGATATTGCATCTGTCAAAATTCAATGGAAGCATCGTCCGGTGGAGGAAGCTATTTGGGAAATCAAGAAGGACATGTGAGATAAGTATCCCAGTTGTTCAACGATTCAAAGTACTACTCTACCCTAACTTTAGCCAGTCTTTCCTAGTTGATTACTCGGGGAAGAGTGATGGGTAAATTGGTATCTATTGTAACGACTTAATTCCGTCGTTAGGGAAAAGTCAATGGGGAAAGAATTGGGGCCAGAAAACTTTTGAGTAGTAACTTGGAAGTTCCTAGCCTAGTCCAAATTTGGACGAAATCTAAGTCAGTGAGGTCTAGGGAAATCTGGTAATGAATGAGAGATCTAATTATGAATTTGATCACATGAGTAGATAGCTAAGACGTTAAGGAACCCGTACGACTTTACGGAATCAAATTCGGGCAAGTAGAACTCCAGAAACTGATCTTAGCGTGAACTGATAATTTTTTAGTGTCATGGGTTGAAGGTGTGTTGTGAAATGGGGGTTTGAAACTCGTTAATTAACTCTCTGTCTCCGTGCAAGCCGTCAAGGCGGTATTATTCCCGCCAGGGCGGGGCCGCTGTAGCGGGATGAGGTCCGCCACAGCGGGACAGACGCGACTTAAGTCGGAAATAAACCCCAAAAACTTTATTATTCTGCAACATTCGATCTTGAGAGCTAAGAAACGACTCAGGGATATTTCTTGAAGGATTTCCACCTCTTCTAGCACCAAAGGTAAGGTTTTTACTCCCGAAATCTATTTTTCGATCCGTAGAACTTAGTTTCTTGGGTAATTATCGATGGGAGAGGGTTTTGATCTGGGATTTATGGTGGAAGAAGTCCTAAACTGGGTATGGGGATCAAGGGTTTGGCCTAGGGTTGATATTATTGATTATAATCCGGGTAATTAGGTCTTATTTATTGATCCCCGCGTTATATTGATTGTTTGTAGACCAAGAACAAGCGGAAAGAATCCGGAAAGGGAAGAATCAAGTTTCTTAGGGGATTCAAGCTTTGTTGGAGGTAGGTGATGGTTGTGATTTCATGTTTGTGTGATGCATGTTAGTAATTGCTTCATTGTAATGCATGTATGTATGCGAATGTTGCACTATTGATCACACCTATTATAAATGAGTATGAATGAATGATTGTATTCCATGAATCAACACTTAATTGTATGATTATGAGAATATACATTGTGATTGTGATTGTGGTATGTTGAATGGATCGGGTGTCACGATCCGACACACTAACTGGGATCGGATGTCACGTACCGACATACATATTGGAACAGGTGTCACGATCCAACACACTAACTGGGATCGGATGTCACGTACCGACATACATATTGGAACGGGTGTCACGATCCGACACACTAACTTGGAACTGATGCTACGATCTGGTACACTAACAGTTTGGGTATGGGTTCCATGAGAGGACCATTGAATTGGGTTCCATGAGAGGACCATTGACTTTTTATATATATGCATATTATTGAAGAATGTTGAATTGTACATTGATCCTGAAACGATGACTGATATTGTATATGTTCGGTATATGTTTGTTTACTGTGTTGTGATTACTTGCTTATATTGCACTTATTGGGATAGCCGCGTGATCCTACCAGTACACTGTGGTTGTGTACTGATACTGCACTTGCTCGTTCTTTGTTGAGTACATGGCATCTTCAGGCGGCTATTGATAGACCTCAGCTAGGAGATCAGTGATCGAGACTGGATTTCAAGGGTGAGCCAGTTCTTTCAGGCTGTCATGGAGTCCTTCCTATTGTTTAGTCCATTTCTTCGGACTTAGACTGTTTAGATATTTCTTATGTTGGTTGGGGTTGTACCCTTTTTCTTAGACTTGTTGCCCTTAGATGTTTTGGTACAATGACTTTCAGGTTCTAGAGGTATTTCCGCATTGGTTGTTAGATGTTAGTTGAACTTCCGGAGTTTATGGGGACTCCGTATTAATTATATAGTTATTTAAACATGATTCCGTAGCTTTAAACGTGTAGTACTTGGGTTAAGTTGATTAGTCGGGCTGTAGTTTTGGTTCTCCCACCGGAGGGTTAGTGTGGGTGCCACTCACGACGGTCTGAGTCGTGACACTTGTATACAATCTTACCATATGAGTAGATCATGGTTTATAAATAAGATATCGAAACATTATAAAACGTTGCATTGATTAAAAAAAATGGATGACCTGATGTCCAGGCAAGCTTTCGCGCACCTCAACTAATTCCACGGGATACTTGCCACCTCCCACCGGCCACTAACAACAAGTATCAGGTAACTCTGTCCACCAAAACTAGGACAGATGGAAATATTACCCTAGTCTTTTTTGTCTCCACCGAGTTTTGAACCTGAAACCTCAGGGTTCTCGACTACTTCATTGATAAATCACATATATTCATGTTCCTTTTATAAATAAATGTATGCGATTACAAATTTTCAAAGACGCATAATTTTATAAAATTTCACTAGTCATTATTAGTAGTAACGAGTTATTCCTTAATACAATCCCTTCACATATACAATCTTTTTACGTCGAACATAAGTCTCTTTTCATAAAATTTAAAATGATGGATATTTTTTTATAAAATATAAACTTATAATTTGTAATCTCAATTTATGCTTTTGAAGAATTTGGCACCAATATATGCTTCAACTATTCTCACTTTTCCAACAAAATGAATTTGAACTATACATAAGCTTTCAAAAAAATTATTCTGTTCTTTGCTTTAAGATTAAATCTTTTGAACCACATATGTATCAACATAAAACAACACCATTTTTTTTTTTTGAAAAATAGTTAATGAGTTTGAGTTAGTTATAACCTGTTGCATAGTTTTAAGTGGCTCTACTTTTTTCATGTGTAGACTCACTAAAGTCAAATAAAGCTTTTGAGGGAATTTCAACATGGATCACTCCACAGCCACAAGAAATTAATTATCGATAAGAATTATAGTAGAGTGGTAAGTACTTTTTCGAAATAGGGTCTCATGTTTGAAGTTCTCTCTGCATGTTTTACTGGTCAAGCTTATCGTATGAAGCTTACGTAATACGATTTACTTCTCAAGTGTGATTTGTAGACTATTACATTATTAGAGTAGTTATATTATGCTGAGGCGAATTCAAAATTTAAAATTTATGAGTTGTTGTAACGACTTTAAATATTCAAGATTTAAATTGATAAACGGTAATAACTGATCGGTTACCAATCAAATTTTATTAATATTGTGTATATATAGTTTGAGAAAAGTTATTGAATTTGTGTGAATCCTCACACAATGTATCGAAAAGGTACCAACTTTCTTAATGATAAATTTTATAAATGGCGATTAGACTAATTTTATTGTTTGAGACAGAATGCTGGTTAATCAAAAATTCATATTCAGAAAATGCTAATAAGGGAAATGAAAATGTTAGATGTTGATTTGCATGTGAAGGCTGAAAAGTCAAAAGTCATTTTTGAGTGAAAATGTAATTAGGTGGTCTCCATGCTAGTAAATATAATAAAGAAACTATCTTTTCACAACTTAAATTCACAGTACTTATCTAATTGTAAATGTTTAAAATTTCAAATTCTAACTACTAAATTTATTAGGATCACATCAATCACAAAAGGAAAAAACAAACAAATGAATAAATAACTATATGCTAAGCTGATTATTTAGTTGGTCACAATGAGTTGTCATTCTCATAATTTATAAGTCTCAATTCAATTATAGTATATGCTAATAACACCTAGAAATTAAATCTAGCATAAATGGTGGATCTTCTATATCGAGCGCGATTTAATATAAAAAATTTATCAAAAATTTGCTCATAGAAAACTTTTTATGACAAATTATATATCAAGAATTTCTAAAAAAATTTAACGAAAATTCTCATTTTCCAATATCGTCAAGTATACTCAATAAATTCAGATCGACGGATGTATAAAATAAATAAATAGTTCTATATTTATAGGTTATATATGTTCCAACAAATTGAGCAATAATAATGCAAGAAGGGTTTTTCTTTTCTGAAGTTTAATGGTATTTTTCCACCAAAAGTTGTGGTGGGATCAGAGATAAATAAAAGGAAATCTTACTATAACAACATTTCAAGGTTTGCTTAGTTAGTTTCAGGTAACACGTACACGTGAATATTTTAATTTAAACAGGTCTTGAGTACAAATGAAAATGAAAAAAAAAAATCTTATAGGGAGCGCTTATATATTCCTTTAATATATCATATATATGTGTAATATGAATTTGAATTAGTCGAACCCCAATATAAATACCAAATCGATGAAAAACAAAAATAAATTACATTCATAGTTGATTCTTCACATTTTCTACTTGTACATGCTGCATTAACTAGCCTACCTAAATTAAACAGCGGACGATTATTTTGACTACTAAGTAATAAAAAATGAAGAAAATTTCAATAGTAATTAATACTAGCTCCAAGATTCAAATTTTTATATTAGCTTACAACTCATTAGATGCAATAAATTTTATTGTGGAAGTGTATTATTTTTTTTAACCCCATAAGTGCACGTACACTATATATTATATAGCTAGGTATAAATTTTAGAATAATTAATTGGAACTAGATATTAATCATATGGACACATTAGAATAGGGTAATATTGGGATCATTTCATTATTTTCTTCCTATAGGTTATCTAGTTGTATTAATAATTATCTTACCAAAAGTTCTAATTTTACATTGTTGAAATTTTTGAGTTAAAAAGGACTCTTTTTTTTTAGAAAAATTATTTGGCTTGGGAGGGTGCCAAATTAAAGGGTTTTTTTTTTTAAGAAAGAGTTTAACTCCGATACACTATTAAGATAAAAATAAAAATTATGTACTATCAAATTACTTAAAAGAATAACTATAAGTGATCCTTTGTGATAAGTTGAATTAATAATTTAAAAATTAAACAAATTAGGTAACCTGTTATAATATATCAAAATGTGTTGATATCATAAGAATATTTGAGACCATTAATTGGTTAAAAGAAGGATTAATGGTATTTTTTTGGATTGACAAGAGATTCTATAGTCTGTTTGAATGTGTATAAGATAAACCTCACTCCAATCTGATAATTTACAAATCATATAAAAAAAGTTTTTTTTTTTTCTGAAAAAGTTTTATTAGGACTTCTGTAATGAGTTAGGAACCATCATGTATACTCACATTATTTTTTTAACGCATATTTTCGCATTTACAAGCCATTTTTTTGGAATTACCCAAATTCTTCAGTTTTCGTGTGTATTATTCCATGGATCCGGGCGCTCCGAAGCACCCAAATTTTTTTTCTGAAAAAACTTTATGAGGACCTCCGTAATGAGTTGGGGAACCATCACGCATATTTACACTATTTTTAACGCATATTTTCGTATTTATAGACCACTTTTTAAGAATTACTCAAATTCCTCAATTTTTTGTGTATATATATATATATATATATTAGAGTTGTCACATATCATGATGATTTGTTCTTATGTAGTATCAATTGACCCCCACACTAAGTTGGACTATCAATCAAAAGCCATAAATGTATTACAGCTTTGTGCCTAATTTACTTAGGTTCTCCCCAAAAATGAAGTGGTTAAAAGTGGACCAAAACAATTCAGCAAAGGACAAACAAATAGTATTATATATCAATCAAATAGTTATTATCATGTCCAAATCATAATAGAGATAAAAATATTAGATACATTTTTTTATCCGTTTTAATTTTGAAGGATATAATTATATGATATATACGTACATGTTATTAATGAGAGATGACATATATTCCATAAACTAGAAAAGGTATGCAAAAACTGATACGAATGCTCTGATTATTTTTTACTAAAAAAAGAAGAGAGAGAGGTAGTATTTATCAACTCTTGGCCTATTGTATCACATGTATCACACAAGCACATGTAACTTATAATGTATATAGTAGGTAGTTTAGTCTACTTAAAATTCATTTAAGAATTGACTCGATCGATGCATGAAAGCATCTTTGTATCAAATAGCACAATAATCTAGATTTGCTAATTATAACACCATAATCTAAGTCGAGTTTGGCACATATCGTATCAAAATCCAAAAATCTCCGATTTACGTGCTTAGGAGTAGCTCAAATACAGAAGAATCTGATCCGGTCTGAATTCAGACAAATCTTAAATTAATATGATAGTTAATTTGAATTCGTTAGACGAACTTAATAACATGAATTACCAATACTATCAAAAATAAAGAATGGTAAAGGGACTCCAATATGTTGTGAACTAGTCCAAGTAGCTCCACTAAAAGTTTGGCACATGTCATGTCACGATCCCAAAAAATATCCGGTCTGCGTATCTAGAGGAGCTCAAATAAAGAAGAGTCTGGTTCGATCTAAATTATGGCAAATCTTAAGTCGTGATGATACTTAATTTGAACTCATTTAAAAGAATCTAATAACATGAATCATCAATACCATCAAAAATAAAGAATGGTAAAGGGGCTCCATTTCTATCTTGGACTTTATTGGTATTCCAAGGTCATTATCTACATATAGAGTGTAGAAATGTAGCATGATTACATCAAGTATCATCGAGCGTTTCCAACAAAAGAATGGTAAAAATTATATCGCGAAAATATAAGTGATTTAATTTGCAAAAATAAGATCTTTTAATTTCATCGTTTAATTTTCTTACTCCATTAAAAGAAAATCTTAGAAAAAACTACTTGCAATTGCTAAAACAATAACCATACAACTAAAGATAAATTATTTTCAAATTAAAGAACTTGGGATATATCTCTTTTAGGAATTTAACAAAAGTTTCTATTATTGTTTTATTATGAGAAGTGTTATTCTTTAAAGTTTTTCTCAATTTGTAGAAACACGTTTCATATTAAACGACAACTTTGGATTTTTGTCTTTTCATATTAATGTCTTCCCATCCACATCAACACAACTTTCAATCAAAATAAGAAACATGAACTAATCATTTGTTTGGTACGGAAGAAAATATTTTTCAAAAAGGATGTGATCGATACGAAGAAAAATATTTTTTGTGGAAAATGTTTATAGTCTTATTTTTGTCGGTGTGCTAATAAAGTTTTATATTGATAATTAAGAAGAAATGGAAGTTATATGTAAAGGTGTAGTGAAACTTTTATAGGTGTGAGGTTTTCTATGGAAAATCACGTGGATATGGTCCAAAAGTAATATTATCATATCATGTTAAGAATATTTTTGGATTATTTTAGTCCACTTAATTCTTTGACTGACCCTTAAAAATAAAACATGTAAGGCATGAATTCGAATTCAGTCGGATCTAAATGTCGATACTTCATACCAATGGGAAACCAAAATAGATATTTTTTTTAAAAATTGTCCTTTCTATTCATTAAGATGAAGTTATTCGGTCAGCTTTGAATCTGAACTCAATAATTGCAATTCAAGAAGGGCGATATGATTATCATACACTTCAACTTATGAAGACACAAATTCATGAGCTTGACCAAAGAAATGATTGGGTTAAAACCATTCGCATTAAGATTTAAGAGACTCAAATCTCAAACCTTTAATTAAGAATAAAAGTAGATCTTATCAATTATTATTCTATCACGATCTATATTAATCACAATTATTTATTCGATTACACCTTCAAAGTGTTAAAACCATATTTCTCCACATATATTCTAAAATATACGTCTTTTATGAAAATAATTATCAAGCATATATGACCTTCCAATGGAAAAAATAATTATTATATTTCAATTTCTAGATAGTCAAATGTAATTACGAATACATGGATGATCTATCAATTGTGTCATAATTTCAAACGTACTAAAGTCATATAAATGGGACATATATCTGATCATTTGGTCTCTTTCAAATTACATATTTTTTTTGGTTTGTTTACTTGAAAAACATGTCTTTTAGGCTTCGAATACGTGAAAAGATCATAGATGACTAAGGTTCTGTTTGGCCATAAAAATTATTATTTGGCACTTTATTTAAAACTAGTGTGTGGCTATAAAATTTTAAATACAATTTAAAATATATTTAAAATTCGGAAAACACCTTAAATTCTTGTTTTACTTTTTTCACTTCACTTTTGGACATTTATTTATTTTTATATTTTGCCTTCTTTTTTTTTTTTGATGGCGGCTCAAGATCAGTCTCATGAAAATCTATATTTCCTGAAAAGGTTCTACCGCATGAAAACGCTTATCCCTTGCTGGTCCTGACCAAGAAATTATTGATTTTACTTGGTGGGGTTGAGAATGTCCGACTTACCAATCAATCTAGTAAATTACTAGGGACTCATATAACCCGGATTAATCATATTTTTTTTATAAAAAAAAATATAGCCCTATTTATTTCATGTTTAGCTAGTATTTAAATTGGTACAATAAGTAAAAACTCTGTTTCAATTTCTATATATTCTCTCTTTACAGACTATGGATAAAATTTTACAACTTTACAAGGAAAGGTCCAAAGTGTAAGGGGTCTGGTGTGAAGGTGAGTCATGCATATATTAAAATTGTATTAATAATATTATGTTCGATAGTTGGTTACAAATTATTTATACATAAACCTAATAGAGTGTTTATCATTTGTAATTTGGAAAACAGTATAACTAATACATGCAGAAGTTATGAGGAAATATATGTATTATTTTATGCATAATAGAAATTAAGTGGAATAATATTACATGAATAACTAACCTAGCATAAAATAATGCATAGATTGTTTCATTACTAATCCCTACATTACTAATACCTACAACTAGTTACCAAACGACCCCTAATAGTATGTAGTATCTCGTATCCGGGATCCAATCTATGACCTTTTGTGCTATTTATTACTCTTTTATAGCAGATTTGGTTGTATATATGTTTCAGATAACATAGTCAAGTTAGGTGATTGCTGGTTTTTAAAATTAGAGGTATAAACTATATCGTTTTAAAAATTCATTCGAATTCTAATTTTTTTTTATAACAGAAAGTATGATCAAACACAACTGCAACTCTAATTTTAGAAAATTCCAAACAAAATAAATAAGGAAAAAATGACAAATATATCCCCGAACTGACGTAAATGGTATGCAGATACCCTCCGTTATACTTTTTTGACATTGGTGCCCCTGCCTTCCAAAAACTAGAGCATATATATCCTTCACTCTAACGGAAGACTAAATAGGGACACGTGACACAATCTTATCCGTCGATCCGATATTTAATAAATGTCGGGTCGGTGGATAAGATTATGACACGTGTATATCCGTTAGTATAAATGGTATATATGTTTTGGACGGCAGGAGCACCAATGTCCCAAAAGTATGATAGAGGGTATCTGCATATCATTTACGATAGTTCGGAGGGTATATTTGTCCTTTTTTCCAATAAATAATATTTAATTTTCATCACCAAATGCCTACCAATGTGTCAAAATTTCAAAAGTCTTAAAGTCACAAAAATTAGGCAACTAAATTGAATGCATATAGATCATCAAATGTGTCACAATTTCACACAATGAAACCACCATATGATATACATAGTAAAAAGGACTTGAATAGTTGGCTAGAATTAGTGAACTATCTTTCATTAGAAATGATGGATTGGACATACATGTTAAATATTAGGCCACAACATGTGTTGATTGACTGAAGTAAATTTAATTCAATTGCCTTCACATGTGTAAATGACTCAGCAAACAGCACACTCATGAATTTCAAAAAAATATATATATAAAAAATATAGCCTTTGACTGCCTAATTGTCATTTGAATATATTCTTCTCTATACTTCCCTTGGGTAGAAGATCTTACCCAATCATGTGTCCCAACCAAATTATGCATGCTAGTTCCACACACATGAGACAGTCAGAAGGTATGACATGAGTGGTTTCTTATAGTTATTTTATAATCGATTTTTATTTGAAATATTAGATAAAATTTAGATACATTCTAAAATACAGATAAATGGGTGAATAGGTGAGCGAGAGAAGGGATTAGAGACATGAGGGAAAGTCAACATATTCTAGATACATGTAAATCCGTTTGAATACAATGTATCTTGAATAAATTATATTTAATTTTAATCCCATATATATATATATATATATAATAGAGACTGAAATCTGACATGAATAATAATTTTGAAAACACGTGAAAAAACATGTAATTAGATCCTAATCTAATAGGATTTGTGTTATTTGCCTTTTTTCTTTGTTTCTCTTCGGGGGCAATCTACATAATTATGAGAGAGGGTTCAATATTTACTACATAGCTATTTAGTAAATATTCTTTTTTAAAAAAAAATTCTTATAACGTTTAGATTTTTCAGAAAACGATCTAAAGATCTATTTTGTATAAATTGAAAAATTTATGAAAACGTTAGATTATAATCTAATTTTTTTGTAAATATTATACGATAGTTTAATATTTCAATAGTCAATTATATTAGGACAACTATTACAAATAAAAAAATAAAATAAATATTAGCCTAAAAGGAGTGTTTGGTGTATTAAGGATAGTTCTGTCTTAAATCATCTTTATTATATATTAATAGCTTTTGTATTATTACTATTATGATTTGATATGTATTAGTTATACACCCTATAATATAGAATAAAGCATGTATTATTGGTTATACATAGACTAAAATCGTACCAAAGAAAAGATTAAATAATACTATATCTCAATAATATGTTAAATTTTCTTATACATTCTATCAAACTATCCCTCATTTTAAACATAAAAGCTTTTCCTTGTATCCTTTTATTCTCATTATTGGGCCTTCATTGCTAGATTGGGTGTCAGAAAGTGGGCTTGGACTTTTGAGTATTTGTATGGTAAACTTGGGCCGTGATGGTTGCTCCACTTATTCCGAACTTATGTTGTACAAGGCAAAAGTTATATTAAGAAACATAATTTATTTCTACAGAACTTGTGTCGAACAACGTCAAAGTTCTTCAAACTTATTTCAAGCGAATTAGATACAACACAATTTATGCTTAGGTCATAAATAAAGATACTTTAGTCCACAATTTTTTAATAAATGAGCAGCAGGACAGACATCATATTTGAGAGCCAAAATTAAAATCACCTCAAAATAGAAACAACCCGTGAAAAACTTTTAACCTGAATAGTTGTCACCCAACCTCTTAAATCAAAATCATTCGGTGGATATATATTATGTATAATATATATGTATAACTGTATATAATTTATGTATATCAACTAAAAAAAATAAAAATCAATTGACTATTGATATAAAGATCCCTTATTCTAAATATTTACATGGTGTGGTAGGTTATATATATATATTCTTAATGTTTTTCAAAAATATCAGATTTTATAACACTTTTTGGCATATTTTAGACAATATGTAACTTAACAAAAAGAATATTTTAATAAAAATATGTCCCACTAAATCAAGAATCCATTTTCATTCCCTTATATTCTTTTATTATTCCTTATTCTGGTTCATTTCACCTTTACTCTTTATTCTTTATTCAGAATTCTTTCTCATCCATTTTATACACATTTATAATACCGATATACCATTCATATATCATACATAATATGTGTAAATAACTTTCCACAAGTAAATAAAACTCAATGATACCAAATTACGCATTCAATCTACCAAAATATAGTTTAGATTTTTCAATGGAAAATTAAGTCCATGGTGGGATAAGAGGTGGAAAATATGTTTTCTTAAATTTTATGCTTAAATCAAACATTATCGTATGAAATATGAAAAATGAAATAGTAAAATGTTGCCAAATATCTATGGTGAAATATGGTTCTTTATTCCAATAAAAACATTTATCAATCGTACCAGTAGAGTTGTCAAAAAGGCACAGTCCAGCCCAATCCGGCCTAAGCCTCGTATGTCAAGGAATTTGAAGGGTTAGGGCGGATCGGCCCTTCATTTGGAAGAGCCTGAAAATGTTCAACCCAACCCTACCCTAGAAGGGTCACGGGCTAATCCTTCTTTTTTTTTCTTTTTATACTCAATATTCTATAACATCAAGATAATGAGAAGATTTTCAAATCAAATATGACAAATAATGGTGTTGTTTCAATAACACTAGCAAAAAATCTAGTGTGATTAACATATATTTAAGATACTAGATATGCGAGATACATGTATCTGGTGTGATGCATCTCAGATACACGAGCAAAATAAGAAATTGAAGAGCGAGATGGGAGGGAGGCGAGGGCGCGGGATTTGTCTATGTATCTTAGATACATGTGAATCCACTTGGATAGAGTGTATCTAGAACAAATTACACATAATAAGCCCTAGTTTTAAATGGGCTTGAAAAACCATATCTCAACCCTACTCTAATAACAGATTCGGTTGGGGCGACCCCATAGGCTAAGTCCATTTTGACTGCTTCATGTACAATTTTAATTTTTTGGTAAAAAAAAAAATACATATATTAAATGAAAAATATTTAAAGATTTTCATTTTCTTCCAAGAAAAGAGCACTCTTTTCATATTGGTAGATTTTCTTGATGTCCATGATTTCATCTGTCAAAAAAAGTACACATTTATTTGACAGCTATAAATTGATTGCCTAACGTAAATACCAATTCAGACGAACTGTATTATGCTAGTACAATTAATGTCTTGATTCCTTGTTTTTTTTTTTTTTTGTTGTCTAGTTGTAAAACGAGTGTTAACATAAATATCAGCTGAGACGAAATTGTATTATGCCAGTATGCTTAATGTCTTAATTCCTTGCTTCTTTTTTTTTGACAACTATAAATTTGATTGCCTAACATAAACATCATCAATTCAAACGAAGTCTAGTTATAAAACGAATGTTAACATAAATATCAGCTGAGACGAAATTGTATTATGCCAATAAATTTTGGTAGTGTTGTCACATGAAAGCAGTTAAAGTAGGCTACTTTCACATGAAATTAGGCATCATGTCCCCAAAGAGGAACACAAAGAAGCAGTTGGATTTGAGAAGAAAGAATCATTTCAGTAACTAAACAAGGAGACAAAAAAGCTGTTGCCAAGTCATATTGATTTCTAATTCCTATATCTATTTTTAGGGAAAATAATAAGTAGTAAAAAAAAAAATTGTACATTATGTTTAGGGTAGATTTAAAATAATTTTTAAAATATATTTTTGAATTTTCAAATTTATTTAACGTGAGTACTTATAATTTCGATTGCATATTTAACGAACTTTATTTGTTACATTTGATGAGAATTGTGAAAAGAGTTAGTAGGAACTCACATTTGGTATTAGGTTTTATACTTTATGCTCTATTTGATCTGTTTTTAGAGTTTGATGTAGCTTTTTGAAGTTAAAATATAACTAATAGAGGTTTTTAAAATAAACATAAAAAAATTATACCATACCATACCATATAAATGAGTAAAATATAACATGAATTGTAAAAACTAATTCCAAATGTTAGTTCTTAGTAACTTAAGAAATTTTATCTTTTCACAGTTTCCCTTAAATATAACAAATAAATAACGATTATATTTCTATATTTTTTTTCTAACAAAAAGTACCTCGTGAATCCCCTTGACCTAGTCCCTTAAGGACCGACCCGCTAGGGTTGTGTAGTGGACTAGCACGGTCCCCCTTATCTTGGTCTCCTAAACCGCCCCACTATGGCGGACCGAAATCGGTTCACAAGCTCGTGACCACCCCAATCTCCTCCCACTTGACAACCATGACTTTTATTTTTTTTAAAACGTCAATATTATCCTCTAACCCTAGTTATAGCCCCATAATTTTGAATAAGCGAATTCAAATCAGGATTTATACAATTTCAAAAGTTATCTAGTGTACTAAAAATATCTAATTAATACTATTACGAAATGATATATTAATAGAAATTATATTAAAATAAATATGTTGTAATTTTATTAATGTAGTAATTACTTATGACTGTTAGATTGGTAAGGAAGGGAGTTTGTGAATATTTGGTGGAAAATTAAGTAAAACACCAAAAATATACAAATGAAAGGATTCATATGACTCATGATTGTGTTTGTTAAATAATATTCATGCGTTATAAATGAGAAGTCTCAAATTTATTTTTTGTAAATGAAAAGAAATCGGGTTGGGAGCGCCTATGTCCTTCAGAAATAAGTCCTACAATTCACGAATATGAAGTAGTCAGATTTTGAAGCAAATACCGAGTACCAAATAATAATAATAATTGCACCTTTATCTCCTTTCCTAACGAATTGAAACAAATATGAATGATATAATTGATTATAATTACTTTGAGATTTAGATATTTTATTGTTATTATTCAAAGTAGTCAATTTTTCAAAATGATTTTCTTAGTCTTGATTTGTCTGACATTAAGTTACATTCATATGGTCAAAGGTCAAATCATAACATCTTAGAGATCAAATTTCGATAATCCATTGTTCCATTTAGAATTAAATTCAAATTCTTAAATCAATAATAGAGATAAGATTGTGAATTTATTTCTAAACGGGGTAATGAATCATTGAAATTTGAACTTTGAGATGTTGTGATTTTAAATTTTGAAATAATTCAATTTTTCATCATTTATGAATTCTCAACACTTGGATAACAACCATGAAAATGAGTTATCGTGAAATCAGTCAATAATATTTAAGTCATGTATTGCTTATAATCATTTTTTCGGGCAACTCTTTTTGAGTCTTTCGTATATCACGTAAGACACCACGTAGAACGCAAATTGTTATGTAAGATGTTGCATAAGACGTGTGTGTCTACTTATTGAACTTTATATAAGTTTAAGTGTCTACTTGTGTACAACCAAAATTGAAGAGTATAAATATAAAATGATATCAAATTAAAAAAACATATTTATATATTATGCTTAAAACATTTTATAAACTATTTTATTTTTAAATACATGAGTACAAGAACTATTGTTTACATCGAGTTATTTGATGCAATTACATATATAAAAATTACATCGTGTGTAGGTACATCTTCACCTTGCCTAATTAAGAGGATTTTCAAGTAAAAAAACAATAATAAAAATACCTCTAGTCAAATAAATGAAAAGAACAATATTTCTGAGTCAAATTTAATATGTTGAAGATATTTTTACCATTTTTCATAAAATTAAATTATCACAATACTAAGAAAGAATTAAGGATCGTTTGGTGTAATTGATAAAGAAAATAATTTGAACTAAATTTTTAATATCCCTCATTTTTTTTGTTTGGTTATAAAGTGTGAGATAATTTATAGTAAGATTAATAATTATGATTGAGATAAGTTATTCATACTTATGGGTGAAATATTAATTTCGAAATAACTTATCCTTGGGATAAAAATATAAAATAACAAAAGTATCCCCTTAAACCCTCTTTTATACATCACTTTTGCATACATGTATATTCAAATAATTTTTAGTATCATTTATAATAACATTCACAATCTTCAATACTCATTATTTTTATGATTATATAAATTTTAATTTAAATCTGAGCTATATAAATATAATTTTTATTTATGAATATATTATATGTTAAATTTATTTGAATAATTCTTATATTTATTTATACTTTGATTTCTTTTAAAATGTTCATTCCACTATAGAATTATATATTTTTAATTAAATAGTCATTTAATTATTTGAAAATTTGTACTCTTATTTTATATATCAATTAAAATGAAGATAACTTTAATATTTTACAATATATAAGTGATATGTACTTAAATAAAGTGACATCAACAATAAAATTTCTTTTATTTTAACAAATTTAAGATGATAAATTTTATTTTTAAGCTAAATAAGATAAATATTTTATATCTAAAAACACACCACATAATTATGAAAATATACACAAACTTATTTAAACTAAATAAAATAAAAAAATTATTTTTTAGAATGAATAACTAAAACTAAGAAAGAAAATATAAAAAACTTTGTAACAAATAACTTTTAACAAAAACCTTATTCTTAAAAATTACGTCAGACATATTATTCGGAAATAATCTTAACAGAACTAATCCGATCATGACTTATTAAGTATAACTTATTTTATCTTGACTTATTTCAATATAACTTGTCTTCGAATCAAACAAGCGGAGTAATAAATCTCATTACAAATTTCACCGTCTCTCTCACACTCCCATCTCCCATTCAATGCTTTACCGAACAGCTCCACACTGCTCTTCTCCTTTGCAGGTACTTTTTCTTCCCCAATTTCCCCTGTTTTTCATCAATTTTTCAACCCATTATACGTAACGCTTTTTGTTCTCTGTTTTTGGGTGTTCAACAGGGGATGGACAGCTTCGAAAAGGCATTGAAAACCAGCTATTTCAGGCCTGAAACCGCCATGAAAATGACCCACAACCAGTCCTCTGTCGATGATTTTTTCGTTGATAACCTTCTTGACCTCTCCAATGGCTTTGCTGAAGAAGAAATTGAGCAATTAAACGAACACCCAAATGGACTTAACACCCAAAAACCTTGCTCTGTTTCACCTCAGAAGAAAATGGAAACTGAAAATGGAGATTTTGGTTGTGAACTCAGTTTTCCGGTAAAAAAATTGTTCCGATTACGCATTTTTTTTTTTTTGATTTTGAGAAATTGTATAAAAGGGTTTTGTTTATAGGAAAATGGGTTGGATAATCTCGAATGGCTATCTCAATTTGTTGAAGAAGATTCATATTCTGGGTATTCGTTGATCGGAAAACTACCGGTGAAGAAGAACCAGTCAGTGACAGAAAACCCGGTTCAGGTGAATTCATGTTTTACAGCTCCGGTTCAAACAAAGCCCAGAACGAAGCGTGGGAGAATCGGCGGTCGAGTTTGGTCTTTCACCGGTTCATCCACTTCCTCTGCTTCTTCCTCCACTACAACGACAACAGCTGAGTCAATAGAACGGTTTCCGGCGCCGGTGAATAAGTGGAGGAAGATGACGACGGAGAAGCCGGTCCAACCGCGGCGGTGCAGCCATTGCGGTGTTCAGAAAACACCTCAGTGGCGGACCGGTCCAATGGGTGCAAAAACGCTTTGTAATGCATGTGGAGTCCGGTTTAAATCCGGTCGGCTATTGCCAGAGTATCGGCCGGCTTGTAGTCCGACGTTTTCGAGTGAACGACATTCGAACAACCACCGGAAAGTTTTGGAAATGCGGCAGAAGAAGGAGGCGGGAACCGGCGGTTGGTCCGGTTTATTGTGTACATTAATTAGTAGAATCTAAGTTTAGTGTAACGGATGAGTGAGTTTTTAATGTACTTTTCCATTTCCACATAAGTGAAAATTAAATTAAATTGGTAGGTAATGTTGAAAATTGTGCTCATCAACATGAAATTATGAGATAGAAATCAATGTTTGAACATATAATTTTATGTTGATTTCATATCATGAGATGAAATTATAAATTCTCCAAAAATCATGATTTGGGAGAATTTCAAATAATGATTTTGGAATTCAAATCATGATCTGTCGTACGCTCCCATAAATCAAAAGATGGCTTAAAAGTAGATTTGACCAACTTTTAAACCAATCCAAATAGACTTTTAGTTTTAAGCAGAGATTTATATTTTAGTTTAAATGAAGGCTATAAGAAAATCTGGATGATAAAGATATATGGACCGTAATTTCATAAGTTGATTTAGAAAAGAGTAAGATGAATGCATTCTACCTTTATTTTTATTGGGATACATAATCAAACAACAACAACAATAACAATACATCCAATATAATTCCACAAATAAAATCTAAGAAATATAATAAGTACATAAACCTACCTACCTTTATCTTGTAAAGATCGAAAAATTATTTTCGAAACATCCCAAGTACTACTAATTTGCTTGTTAAAACTAATAACACCAAAAAAGGGAAACCAACTAAATGAGTGACTTGCAATTGCACGCCAAACATTTGGGTTTTTGCCAACCTCCAAAGTAAAGTTAAAGTTTGTTTCTGCTTTTAAAAGTTGCTCAAATATAATCGTCGCAAAATTATTCTAGGTATAATATTAGACTTGAATTTGATATTTATTCCTATATTATTAAACCTTTATAAATAAAATATTAAACTACTTTGTAACGTTTGCAGCACATATACAACTAACAATAATATAATTATGATCTCATAAGTGCGGATTGTTTTTTATCTTTATAGGAATAGAACTGTTTTTGATAAACTATTGGCTCAAAAAAACTTTTGTAATAGAATTGAAAGAAAAATTTGATAACAAAGGTCAAAAAGAACAAAATAAGCAAATGAAGCAATAAATAGTAATGTACTTTGAAGAAAAAGAAAATACACGACTACTAAATAATATAATAAAATTGTTTTAGTAAAATTGGAGGGCATCCATTAACTTTTAGCTCAAAGGCTCTAAGTTTAAAAATATAGTTTAGAATCAACGTATGTATACACCTTGACTATTATTAGTTTCATTCCTGGAATTATTTAAAAAATCTTATCAACTTGATTAATAGGACTTAAATACACTCTCGATTTTGCAACATGTGTGAAATATACCCTTAAATTCTCGTTAAATTTAGGGGTGTTTTCAACATTTTTTTCGCCTTTTTATTAAGAGCCTCGTGCCCTTATACAAGAGTTTGAGACCACTTGTTATGTAATGTGACAAATCGGAGATATGATCTAAGTCTAGCTAGTCAAGTAGAGATGTTTTTGTAAGACTATTAATAGTTTGGGGACAAAACTAATAATTCACGTCTACTTTAGATGTATTTTCAACACTTCTCTCTTTTATTCAATATTAAGTGTGTGTTTGATAGAAAATAAGTAATTTTCTTGCAATCAAAAACAAAAAATTGCATTTTCCTTGCAAAAATATTTTGCCAAAACAACTTTCTTCACTTTTTTTTTTTTTTTTCTGTTAGCTCATTTGAAATACTTTCTAAAAAAATATAATTGTTAGCAAGAATGTATGAAATTAACTCAATGACTTTCAAAATGGACGATTTTTAACTTTTGATCCCGCTTATTCCGTAAAAATCCAAAATTCAAAATTACTCTCCTTTAAAATCAAATTTTCATACCCCTCATAGAAATTTGTATAAATTCAAAGAATATTTTATAATGATGACACTCATCAAAATGACAATGACATATCAAATTCGAAACTTGTTGACTTGATACTTTTGGAATTTGAATTTCAAACTCTTTTTTTCCTCCAAATTTCAAACTCAATATGGGGAAAAATTAAGTAAATATAATTTATTTATTCTTTCTTTTATTTATTTTCTTGAATCCTTAGGTCACCGCACTACTAAAAAAAATATTATTTATTATTAAAAAATTTCACTGAAAAATATTCAATACTTATTTTCATAGATATTCTGATCGAATCAATGAAAAAAAATGTTCAATGATTATTTTCAGACTAGTAAATAATTTATGGAAGATAGCGCTCATAGTTGAGTTGAGCACTTGGCATATCACCCAATGAATCAGATAACTTGTGAATAATTGAACTAAGATATATATATATAAAATGAAGCTAAAAAATTACCAAGCCATGCAAATCTGTCTTGATTTAAGAATTTTTATAAATCGTATACAAATAGTTAGGGTAAGCAAATATAAAATTTTGGATTTATACAATCAACAACTGAATTATACAAATTCTGGATTTATAGAAATCAAACAATTTATATTTTATACAAATTAAGTGAATAGCAAGAATTGACAAATTAGGCGATGCGAGGCAAGGCATTTTATGCCGAGTGAGGCGATATATGAAGCATATATGTTTTCAATTTTATAATTTTATTACTAAGAAAATAAGCAAAAGTACAATTTCAATAATACTGCAAATACATTTAAATAAATTACCAATACTATGAAATAAATTACCAATAATAAATTTAAATGAATTACAAAATGTTATATATATATATATATATAACCGTTGTATTGTATTATATTATTGTATTGTTATTGTTAATACAATGCTTGTTTTGATTGTTACTTAAAGTCTATTGTATCATATTGTTTAAATCTATCGTTAGGTAATGACGAAAAAATCCATTTTATGTAACGATCAATTTGGTGTGATCGCTTTGTTACCTTAAAATTTTCTTCTTATTTTGTCTTTACTTATTATTTACTAATTATATTTCATCTTTTACCTTATCATTTCATAGTAGCTCTACCCATAGCCTACATTTTTTGTAGGTTTATTATTCAAATTATAAAAGTGTGACATTATATAATGACGGAGAGTGATACAATCTATCCAAACATTATATTCATCAAAAACAATACAATACAATACAATACGATATGATACGATACATTACGAAATATGTAACAACCATCCGAACAAAGTGTAATAATTGCATCCAAACAATATGTGACAATTCTCTTTTATGGATTAATGTAAAAGTATGGATTAATGTAAAAGAAGAGTCGCCACCATTCTAAACTAAACTAACAAATAAATTTAAAAGGTCAACGAATCATAAATCCAGTAAGGGTTCAGGTTACCTCGAAATGAAGGTGTTAAGCATTTCTCGAGGTCCATCAATGTGGGTCTCGATCGTATCTCATGTAATTATGTGAGGATTAAACATGTGGCAAATAAGATCACTAATTTATTATTAAAAAAAACTATGTGACAAAAAAGATGCAATTTTTTTTATTTAATAGTAGTAAATAGATTAGGTGAAACCGTCCAAATACATGTATCTCGGATATATATATGGTCAAAATTAGGTATAATTTGTTCTAGATACATTATATCCAAGTGAATTCACATGTATCTGATTCTCTCGCCTCTCACCTCTCTCCTCTCTCACTCATCTCTCTCCATGTATCTGGTATCTCAAATATATATGTCTAGTATCCACATTCATGTATCTAATGTGATTCACATGTATTTAATGTGATTCACATGTATCTAGATACATAGCATATCTCGCTCGCCTCTCTTCTTCTCTCGCTTGCCTCTCTCTCTATTTTAGTATATCAACAAAATAGATAAATGTAGGTGTATTTGACTTGAATTTAGTATGAAATTATTAATTATTGAGACAATATGTTATTATTTCAAATTATAGGGAGAATTAATAAATATGATAGAAATGTTTATCTAATTAGGTAATTCTCTTCCAAATTAATTATAACCCATCCATTCTGTTCAAGTTGAGCTGATTAATGACCCACTCATTTATTAGCTCGAGCCATTTCAATCAAATCTATTTCATCCCATTAAAAGGCCCAAATTAATTAATCAATGATTTGGAGATCATACAAAGTGGCACGTTCCAATAATTTGAAAATGAGATTTTTTATTTTATTTTATTATATTATTTTTAATAAAGCAGAGTCACTTTACCTGTATTCAATCATTAGAATTTAACAAATCTGTCCTCGTATTATCTGTAACCAATCATAAGAATTTTTTGAGAAATATGTTGAAATTTGTTATGTTGAAATTAATTTTGTTGAAATTATTATCTTAATTTGTTTTTTATTGATTGATTTGATTTATAGGATTGAAAATAATATATATTATATAAATTTTAAAAAAGAAGTTGTTTGTTTGAAAAAAATATCATCCACCTTATTTAGTGGAAAAAAGATTCAAGAAATCTCAAGGATATTTTTGTCATTTCATAACCCAATACTTTTAACGAGCTATCTAAATTTTGTTGAAATTGGCTTTTATCATAACTTACAAGACAAAAGCTAGCTTAGAGAAAGGAGGATTATCCAAGCTTGATATTCCTATTTCTTTAGTTTAATTTTACCTATCTTTAGTTTCAGCGTATCAATAGTGTAAACGAATTTTTGCACTATTAGAAATAAAAATTGGTAACTATGATAAAAAGTGAGATTTATAATCTAAATCGGATATTAAGTCAGTTAGGGGCAGCGCTAGAAGTTCTGAATAGTTATTTTTGCTTAGAAAATGTATTTATATTAATTTTTTTTTATTAAATATGTATAAATACAAAATTTAAAACTTAATTATAATTAGTTGTACTTGAAATTATCATTTTTAAATTTAGAACTCATAAAATTAAAATCATGATTCGATCGTCATCCTTAGAAAATGCACCAATAATAGTAGTGGCACATAATTGAAGATTTAGTTGGCCAGGCATTGGAAGTACAATTTCCTAATGTTTATAATATTATTAATTGAAAAAAGAATCAAAATGGCAACGACATTATTGTATCCTATGAAAGCCTATTTTGGAATTTTATTTTCTTGTAAAACAAAACAAAACAAGAGATTCAAAATATACACTGAAAATATAAATGTTCTTACAATGACCATAGTTATATAGTAATATTGTAATAATGAAACTTTTTTATACTATTAGGTTAATTTAATAGGTTATAGTAGATTATTACTGGATTTTTTAAATCTTGTTAGACTTGCTAAATTATACTATTGATGTAAAAAGCTCAATGCATATATACATAACTTGAATCTTTATATATACAAATCAAACATTTCTATATATAGTTATCGTTTAGATGATCTGATAGTAATTTTGTTACGATAGGATGTCATGGTACGGAGATCGTGGCATCTGCAGTAGAATGGGCCATGGCTGAGCTAATGAAAAGCCCAGAGGATCTCAAAAGGGGTACAACAAGAATTAGCCAATGTTGTTGGCCTCCAAAGAAAAGTAGAAGAAATGGATTTCGAAAAATTAACCTTCTTGAAATGTTGTATAAAAGAGACTCTTCGTCTTCACCCTCCGATTCCTCTCTTAATACATGAGGCCGCGGAGGATGCCACCATCAATAATCACTATATACCGGCTAAATCACGTGTTATTGTGAATGCATGGGCAATTGGACGTGACAAAAACTCATGGGAAGATCCTGAAGATTTTAAACCTTCCAGGTTTTTAAAGGAAGGTGTAGCTGATTTTAAAGGTGGTAACTTTGAGTTTTTACCATTTGGGTCTGGCAGAAGATCTTCCCCAGGTATATATAGAGACGGAATTAAAATTTAAACTTTGAATTATATGAAAAAATCATGAGTTCAAAACTTAATTATATTCATACTCTTATGTTTATTTTTGTGACATATTTAGTGTATTCCAAATAATGATACATTTATTATTCAAAAATTATTTAATTTTAAAATTCTCCAATTTTTATAACATTTTTGTTGTTGTAAACTCACGTCATCAAGACTAAAATGAGAAGTCAAAAAAGTTAATTTATTTTTAAAAAATATAAAAGGCGTGGTTCTTTCGGGAACATATTAAGAAGAAAGATGTGTCACATAAAATAAAACAGATAAATTATGATTTTTACTGCTATAGAAGTATCATAACATGTTTAAGATCATAAATCTCAAAAGTATTTTCATTTTTCTTGAACATCATTTTCAGCCAAACACTTACATAAAATGCAAAAAGATAAACTACTAATTTTAGAATATATTTAGCGTATATCTTTAATGTTTTATACTAATATATATTGAAAAATGAGGCTGAATAAAATAAAACTTTGCACTCTGATTATTTATCGAATTCAAGACATAACATAAACTTTAGAAAAATTGCTTCTAGTGAGATTCAAACACACGAACACTTTAAGTTTGTGTGTCTTTACTCTTTCAAGGCGATTAAAACCACTAGGCTACATCATATTGTTTTGTCAAGAGTGTCCAAAATATGTTATTTAGCCACTTTGTTTATCATTTTACTTGTATATACGATATAATTTTCCGACGAAGGGTGTACAATTGGACACCCTAACATAAGGGTAGCTACGCCACTGTATATACAAGTAGAATGATATGCTAAATCCTTAAAACAATGAACTGTTGTAGCCTAGTGGTTTTTGGCACGTCTGAAAAGTTCAGGCTTAAGGTGGTATCGAGTTTGAATCTCACTCAACGTTTAAGAACTTTTTTGGACACTCTTCGTAAAATTTCTGGCTCTAGCACTGTTAGCGCGGATATTACCTAATAATTTGAGGTATGTTTTTGTGTAGGTATGCAATTGGGATTGTATGCATTTGAGATGACATTTGCACATCTTCTTCATTGCTTTAATTGGGAATTGCCAGATGGTTAGAAACCAAGTGATGTTGATATGAATGATGTTTTTGTACTCACTGCTCCTAAAGCTACAAGACTTGTGGCTGTGCCAACTCCACGTTTGTTCTGTCCAATTTATTAACTTTGAATTCGTAGATACTTTTTTGTCCTAATTTATGTGACACATTTCGTTTTTCGACTCCTTCTGTCCTAATTTATGTGACACATTTCGTTTTTCGAGAGTTAAACAGTTTAAGGACTAAAAATTTGAGAATGAAATCTTCACGTTTGTTCTGTCCACTATCTTGATTCATCTAATTAGGAGGGTGATGAAACTTTGAATTCTTAGATAATGTATGAAAATAAAAAGTATGGTCATAGAAATAAATTATTGAATGAGTTGGCAGTTGGGATATAGAGAAAAATATTGTCAAATTATTCTATTTCTAATTTCATGTATTGAACATGCAATTTATTTGCAAAATAAAGCAAGCAAAAATCTTATATTAGTAAACCACTTACACTATGTTTAGAAGGTTGGTATGTATTGTTTCGTAATGTATTGTGTACATCTGGTATGAATGATTGTTACACATTGTGACATATTGTATTGTTAGTTTAAATATCAAATTGTTTATTTTAATTGTTATTTAAATTTTGTTAGGTAAAAATGAAAAATCTCATTTTGCGTATGACTGGTTTGATGTGATTGTATTGTGAAAGTCCATTTCATAACGATTGTCCACCGCTATCAATTACCATCGTTATTGTCACCTACTATTATGAACTACGACCATTCACCATCCACCATCCACGGCTACCACCACCATTACTGAAAACTCAAATAAATAAATAATATAAATCAATCAATCAATTATTGGTGCAAAATAAAATAATATCGCCCACCGTGGGGCTCGAACCCACGACCACAAGGTTAAGAGCCTTGCGCTCTACCAACTGAGCTAGACGGGCATTTGTTTGAAAATTTCTTATCAGATTAAATAACACGTAAAACAAAATCTATGGAAGATAAATTTGACCCTTGTAACCTAGATTTAAACTCGTAATGTGCATCTAATTCACACGTCACTTGATTCACTCTTATACCAAGATCAATCTTCTACTCATTCATTGTTTTGCTTCTCATTTCCAAGCAAGTGACGAGCCATCATTGTATTTACCTTGTATTTGTGTTAAAAGATTCATTTCAATTTCAACATATACATACATAACGCCATAACCCAATAAAACAAAAGAAATTGTGCAAGAACCTTGTTTAGAGATATTTATTTTTGTTAGTATTGAGCTAGATTTAGATGCTCAAGTTGAATTTGGAGCATTCCGAAAACTTGTCAAGTGACTGAGTTTTCCTTTTTAGGTTGCCCCTTTCCAATATGTGAAATATGGAAATGAAGCTCCGAAGCAGGAGTTAGCCTTCAAATGAGGGCGTAAGTCCAGATCCTATAAACTTAAAATCCAAAATCCGCATCTTGTCTAATGTCTAGAACACTCACGCGAATAATATCACAGCTGTAAAAAAAGGGTTCAAATTATCATGACTGACCTAAATGAATGCCTTGCATTACCAGTAACAAACAAACCACCCGGTTCGATGTACAGAACATTATACAGGTCACCTTGGCATCAAATATATGCCTCTGAAGCTATGAATTTTAATTGACAGAACAAATATCAATACAGATTTCATACACACGTTACAATTTCCCCATTTCCAGCTAAGATCGCGTATTTCAGATATCAAAATGACGAGGGAAACAAAAGAAACTACTCCATATATTATTTGACGGAGTTACTGTCAGCCATGTGATCTTTATCTGCTTCTAACTCCACGTCAGAGTTCTATTTTGGTCGTCGATAAAAAATGTCATCAACGCCTTCTTTTATTCGGTTTCCCACTTTCTGCAAGTTCTTGGCAACTCCCAACGCAACCAAATTTGCGTTCCTGGTGAACCTGTATTTTCAAGGTATCAAAGTACATGAGTGTTGTTATCAAGCACTTCACTTCCAGCAGAGTTCATATCAAGAGTTTTAAGAATGCTTGCCTGGTGAGAAACTCATTACCAGTTGAGTGAGTTGGTTTATGTGATCGAGGCTGCGATACTCCATGACCGTCTAAAAGAACAAAAATCATAAATTAGACAAAAATGTTTCAGCAAGAGCTCTGAGTTAAATAGCATATTAAATTACGAGCAACTAAAAACGATATTCAACATTTAAGCGTTGTGATTTACAAAATTCTTTCTAAACTATGCTAATAACATCAAAATGAATTTAAAAGGACAATCAGCACTTGAGCCTTTTTACATGTGTGTGTGAGTGATATAAATATATATATAGAGAGGCAGAAAAACAAAGAGGTGAAATAATTGAAGCCAACCAACGCAATAAGATACCTAATTTCGTACAACATTTTCTCAACGCATTTGCTAGTTGTAATTTAGCAAAACATTGTCTATAGATTTACTAAGGTGCAAAGCTAAAACAAGTAAGTTCTACAGGCGAACCAAAACCATTGAAGTTCTAATCAGGCGATAAGCTTCTATATTCTGTTTTGGCAACATGTTCAAATAACAAATACTCACTCAATTTCAATTTGTTTCGTCTTACTTTCCATTTTAGTATGTTTCAAAAAGAATGCCTCTTTTCTAATTTGACAACTCTTTAATTTCAACGTCTCACATGGCATGTTTAAGACCATAGAATTAAAAGGCATTTTGGTACATTAAATATATCTTTAGTTCAAAACCACAAGATTCAAAAGTCTTCCTTACTTTCTTTCTTAAACTTCGGGTCAAGTCAAACTAAGACAAATAAATCGAAACGGAATACATTTTGAATGTTAACATGTACAGTTCTACAGATTGAAATTTTAAAATTCTCCTTTCAGGACTTCTCCCAACAAAATAGTTTATTTGGTATTGTTCTCTTCTGTTTGATCGTCATCTCTTCAAGATAAAAGGATTATAGAGAAGAAAAACAGCAGGTGCACTTTTAAGAATTGAACACTACATCTTTTACCCTAGAGGGGGCCATAAACATGACATACCATAATCGTTTATCTTTGCTTGTTATGTCCCCTGAAGTCCCTTAAAGCCCAGGATCCAAGGATGTAAATCTGAATAGTGAATGGAATCCATGTAACAAAACTGAAATCTGAGTTTCTAGTAGAAGCTGAAGCTAAACAAGAATAACGGGCCTCTTTTTAATTCTTTTGAGGGGCGCGTATGTTTTGGTTGCCCTTTGTAACCTTCTGTTTACCCCTGAAACCTAAGTCAACCAATCATGCAAAGTTTTGAAGTTTTGTTATTTTAGATGAAGTGAATATATATTTCCCGAGCGATTATCTTCTAGCAATACAAAAAACAAATACCATTCCCACTAACCAAAATCCAATGGTCAGGTTACTTAATTGATCTTCCAAAATGTATTTAAGAAGAAAAATTATTGTTTGTCTTAAATCTATTTCCCAGCTTTATGCTTGTTGCAGTTGGTGGAGTCACCATTGACGAGGGAGAGAAAGAAAAGAAAAGAGAATAGAGGAGATCAGGTTTAGATTTTGGGTAAAAGACAGTAAATTAAAGTCCCTCTTATTAATATGTTTTTGTTGTGTTGGTAAGGACATTTGAGAAAAAGCAAAAATGGTTACAAAGCTAAACTGCTCTACAACTAAAATATATTAGTTCTCTAACAAGTGTAAAATCTATCTCCAACTAGTAGGTATTATCACCGATATGAATCATTTTCTGCCATTGTATCCCATATTTAGCTAAGTCTGCATTGATTCCAAGGATTAGTAGACCTTCCGATACAACTTCCTTCCAATTGATTTTAGGTCTACCCCCTTAACACCTTCACTCACCAAAGTCTCACACCTCAAGCCAGTGCATTTGTAGGTCGACACAGGACATGACCAAACCATCTCAAGTGACCTCTCATTTTATCCTCGAAGTGGTCATTTTGAATCTTGTATGACGGCACATTCATCTTAGCAACCACATGTCTGCAACACTCATCTTGAGGACATGTTGGGCTTTAGGGGCTCAACATTCACTACCATATAACATTGTCAATCTTGAAGTTGCTCTATAGACCTTATCTTTCACTTTGGTAGGCATCCTTTCATCACATAACACCCTGATAGTACTTCATCTCAACCATCTAATTTTAATCCCGAGTAACATCTTCATCTATCATTCCATTCTCTTGAAAAATGAGCCTAGATATATTAAATATTTGCATTTTGGTACCACAATCCCGTCTAATCTCACCTCAACTTCGCTCTTCTCATACTGATTAAACTTGTAGTGCATGCCTTCCTTCTTCTACTTATCCTGAAACCTTTGCTCTTTAAGGTGCTTCCACAGTTTAAGCTTTTGGTTGACATTCTAACTAGTTTCACTAATTAATACAATATCATCAATAAATAAATACACCATAGGACCTCATCTTGTATTGTATTGGTTAGCTCATTCATAATTAGGCTAAACAAGTAGGGGCTCAATGCTAACCCACTATTATGAGAAACTTCTTCGCATCTCCTGCTAATGTTTTTAAGCTACTGATGACTCTTTCATACATGTTCTTTATGGAATTTATATGTTTAATATGAATTCTTTTATTTTCCATCACCCACCAAAGGACTTTCATGGTACTCTATCATATATGCTTTCTCTAGGTCAATGAACAACATGTTAGATCTTTCTTCCTTTAAATTTCCATCAATCTTCTAAGAAAGAATATAGCCTTCATTGTAGATCTACATGGCATAAATCCAAACTAGTTCTATGCCACTCTTGTCGTGTTCCTAAATTTAGGCTCTATCACTCTTTCCAAAGTTCCATCATATGACTCATGAATTAAGTGGCACAACTTTGCATATCTCATTTGTTCATATAAATTGGAATCAGAGTACTATTCTTCCACTCATAGGGCATCCTATCACTTGGTATAGCACTGAATATCTTGGTGAGTCATTCTAATCCAACCTCTCTAAGATACTTCTAAACCTTTATAGGGATACTATCTGGACCACAAGTCTTTCCTCATACTTTTCATGTCATTCTTACCTCTATTGGCCTAATTTATGAGTGTAGCTAAAGTTTCTATCGTACACAGACATGTGGAGGTCTTAAATGTTATTCTCTTGGTCAAGTTGAACAATTGATCAAAATAGCCTCTCTATCTCCTCTTCTTGATCTCGTCATCTCCCGTCAAAAAATGTTGTAAATCATCTTTCATATACTTCAACCGATTTAAACCCTTAACTTAAATCGTCTTTAATACACTTCACCTGCCTTAAATCCTTACCCTTCTAATCTCTCAATCGTGCTAGTTTAAATATTTCTTTCTCCGCTTCTCATGTCCCTAGCTCTTGGTCCAAGTCATCAAGAGCTTCCCATTGGACTTTTACTATTCCTTCTCAGGTTCTCTTTTAGCTCTCTTGTATTCTTCAAAGGCTTCTTTGTCTTCTGCTTTTGGCAACTTCATGTAACACTATCTTTTGGCTTTAAAAACTCTTTGTACCTCCCTATTCCACCACTAGGATTCCTGTGATCGAGATCCTAAACCTTTAGACACACCTAACACTTCCCTTGCTACTTTTCTAATCAACCTAACATTTCCTTCCACATGATGTCTATGTCCCCCTCTAAGTCCCAAGCTCCCTCTTCTCATAGTTTTTCTTGAAAGGCTAACTGACAGCGCCCTTTAATGTCCACCACCCAGTTCGCAGTTGTTTACAAGTCATCTTTCTTTCTCATTCCACTCTTAAGCTTTACATCTAAGACCACTAACCTATGTTGAGTGGTCATTGTTTCTCATGGAATAATCATATAGTAAAATAGTCCTTAAATGTACTTCTATCTCATCTTCTAGTAAGGATAAAGACCATTTGACTATGATTACCCCCACTCTTATATGTTATTACAAGAGAATTTCTCTCTTTAAAATATGTATATCACTAAACTCATAGTAATATACAGAATACCTTCAACAGCACATAACTCATAGATAATGCTCCAAGCCATTACTTTGATCAGCATTCAGAATGGATCAAGGATTTGAACTTTATGAGTTCTGTAATCTGTATTCTAAGACAGCGATTTCAAGTGTTAGTAACTGGGTTCTAAATTTATTTTGTACATATTTAGTAGATTTCATAACGCAAATACAAACTCCGGGCCAAAGCTATTGGATTCTACCGAATCCATATGTTAAAGCCTACCTCTGACGCTGTCAGCAAAATATGATGGTTTCAGATGTTTAAGAAACTCATAACAATACATTAAGCAGATGTATTGTAATTATATCCTAACAGATCCACTCATTGCAATTACTGATTCCTGCAAAGCATGGAAATATAAGCCAGAGAGATTGTTGATGGTGTTCAAGAAGCTCGAAAAGTATTGGTAAGTTTGAGAAGAACAGTAGCGGCCAAACAGTAGCTGGACATCTCTTCACAAAAACAGTAGTTCTGCAAAGGGCATATTGTTTTTGCCTCTGTCCTGAATATAAAGACTATGCAAAAACCTCAAAAGATGAAACAAGCCACTCAATTCTTGGTATAAAACATTGTAACTCGAGACCTGCTAGCTGGGTGTAAACTGCTTCAACATGGACTCCTAGCCAAAAATATAGGTACTTGGGAGTAACAAAGTAGAGGAGAAAATATTCTTAGAAACAAATAGGGAAGTACAATTCTAATATTGATCAAAGATTTTCTATTAATGAATTCTTTTTAATTTTACATTTTCTAATAAAGAATATTTCTCGGGAAGATACCTACAAAACCACCAAAAGAATTTCCTAATGCATCACTAAAAGGAAGAATTACATAGGAAATGCAGTAGCTAAACACGGACCAACTTTCACTAAGATATTTAGGAATTCGTTAAACGTCCCAATCATGAAAAATCTATTACCAGAATTAAGATATTTAGGAATTTTTTAATCAAGCAACACTCTTTAACTGCGAAAAACATTCATGTGTCCATCTGAACATCAAAGACCTAAAACAATACAGTGAAGACCTCTTTCGGCATTGAATTCTGAAATAATGAAAGAAAGTCACCTTCTCTCTTACGAGCATGGCCAGGAGCTGCCTCAGCTGAACTAACCTTTCTATCCACCAAGACCTGTGCCAGTGCACACTTACGTCAGTTGAGCAAGAAAGTTGTGGAATAACAAACAATTAGGATATAAAAAACAACGAGCATTTGATGCATATTATCTTCTGAGATATACTCTCTTTTACAGACACAAATTAATTTCACATTACAAAAAGTGATCAATAAAGCTGACAGGTCAGTCACATAGTATGTATAACTCATTTCACATGAGATATCAAAGCATTACACCTCAAATGGGAATAAATTGCTCTGCAGATTAGAAGCCTATGCACAATTTGCATCTGATCTCAATAAAACCACTCACCATCAGTACAAACTATTTATCCTCAAAATATCATATTCATCTTCTCAGAATAAAAAATTTATCCTCAAAATATCATATTCATCTTCTCAGAATAAAAAATTTATCCTCAAAACATCATAACAAGGAACAAGCAATGAATGAATAAAAGAGATAAGAAAGCAAATGCAAACCTCAAGGCCAGCACAGACTGGCAATTCTGTTTGAACCCCTTGCCCATCAGCTGACCGAGCTTTCTGATCCAGGTAAACGGAATAACCAATACAAGCATATCTAAAATCCGTAAGGTTCCTACCCTCCTTAGAAGCTTGCATCTCAGATTTCCCAACAATATATTGAGGTACTAGTTATCAAAACAAAAAAATGAGTCTCAGAAAATAGCTAATTAAGTAGGTAAGTTTTAGAAAGCAACAATTAATAAGCAACAAAAAGAAAGCATGTGATGCTTGAAGAGATAACATTGAGGGAGATGCTCTCAACTATTAAGTATGTAAAGTCACATGTTCTGATTTCATGTTTTACTACACTATGCTTTTTACTGATAACAGTCGTATCAGGACCAACTAGCACACACCTCAGTTTACCCCCCCCCCCCCACCCCCCCCGAGTTCATGTTACATCCACCACCACAGGTACCGATTAACTCTAGCCACCAAGACTTGGGCAAATAGAAAGAAATCATCTAGTGTGTTTGTCTCTACTAGAATTTAAACACTGGTCTCCAATGTTTTCGCTCACTTAGTTGACTGCTATAGGAAATACCCTTGGGTGTTGCAATGCATACTTTTGCCAAAGGACTACCCATAAAACAATACATACTTCTTTCAAAGGGTAACCTACAAAAACAAGCAATCAAGACAATGTTTTGAGTTTCTCTTGTCCAAATACAACAAAAGTAACAAGCATTACAAACAATATAAAGACAACCTGCAAGATCCAATCGGCAAGTTGAAATTCATAGTCTGACTATAAGGTGTTTGGACAATATTTGGTTGAAGTTTAAAAAGGAGGAGGTTGAAGTTTAAAAAAAAAAAAAAAAGTTGAAGTTAAAAGAGTATATGGAAGTCCCTAATCATAAAAGAAAGTATTTGGAAGTCAGATATGTTTGGACATGGATTCCACTAGAGTTAAAAATGAACTTTTGTGAGTTAAAACCATTATTTCACTTGAAATACTCCTCAGACTCACTTTTCAACTACAAGTTCTTTGTTTCAAGTTGAAGCTGAAATAATGGATCAAATTGTAAATCAAACATTGATTTGCAAATAATATTTCAAATTGAAATTGGAATAACGAAAAATTCCCTCTGTGATGCACTTACCTTTCAAGTTTCCCCCAAAAAATGATACATTTTTATATTTAGAAACATTTTAACTTCAAAGTTTCAATTTTACTTTTAAAGAGATGATTTATAGCCACAAAAACATTTATGGCTTGTTTTAGACCATAAGTTTCAAAAGTCTTTGTTTGGTTTTTATAACTCTATGCCCGTCAAAGTGCATCACATATCCCAATTTATGTGATGCACTTTGACTAGAGTTATAAAAAATCTTTGTTACCTTCTCAACAAAACATATGCATTGCCAAAGGGATATATCAGAAATTCTCACCACAAATCTCACATGCCCATTCATGAATAATTTTAAATGTTTAGAAAGTCCTAATCTTAAATAAAGAAGTAGCCAACTAAATGAACTTGAACCACAAATAATTATCAGAAAAAAGCATGATCAAATAACGGAATTTTGTTGTAGCACGCGAATCATTCAATCAACTACCCAAAAGTCCAAACTGGTGGGAATAATATATGAATCCTCCATTTTCTGTTCCTTTCTATTTGAGCTCATTTTACTCCAATACTCAATATTTTGTCTTATAAGATAAATAAGAGATTTAGTCCGTAATACTCACACTTATTGCTACACCAACATAGAAATCTGCTAGACTCCTGGCAGATCATTATGCGTGTGCACGTGCAAGCGCACCATTGAGACTATTGCCACATTGAGAAAATACAAGGCAAAGAACACCCATATCTAAGCAGCACATTTTCAGAAAATGAGTCCAAGGATCAAAATTTTGAGCAAACTAAGCTGCTGTTTAGCCATAGATTTTGAAGTTGAAACTTGAAATTTGAAAATTTGAGTTTTTGAAGTTGTGATTTTTGGAATTTAAAGTTGTGATTGGACTTGAAACTTTTTTGAGATATGATCAAATTTCATGGCCAAACAGATATTTGGAACGCTAGCTAAATCAAACAACTAAATGAACACCAAAAAATGGACAAGTTTACCTTGAGAAAAAGAACGGCCAAGTCCGAGGCATAGAGGATTTCGCGAATTAGATTTATAAGTAGACGAGTAATATAGACATCCTTTGCATGATTTTCCTCGCTTCTTCAATGAAGATGATGAGGTCACAGATGAAGATGATGAACTTTTCTCTTCGCCTTCACCTCCAGCTTCTGCCGGATTATTCACACTTTTACTATTGCTGATACGGCAGTGATCGGCGGAGTTTCTCTCTTTGCCGGTGGCAATTGTGTTCTCCGTTTCAGTCATTCCTTTCTACTCCGTCGCCGATTTATCGTCTCTACTTCGCCGGAAAAGCGAGTAGAAAATGTATTCTATTGGGATTAAAACATTCCTCGCAATGGGGCGGGGCGGGGCGAATATCGGAAATGAATTGCGGGGCGGGAAAAAAACGGATATTATATGTTAATCCTATTACACCGAAATTGTATCATTAGCGAATTTCATATCTTAACTATTTATCCTGGTAAAAGATAAAAAAAAGATGAGACCAATATAAATATATATATATATATTATTTTAAAAAGCCTTCATGCGCACAAAATGTGTGAAGATCGAATATTTTATCATGCCAGACAAGGATATTCACGAGACCCATCAATTTAAAGTGTCTATCTATATATTTTCCCCTCTTTCTTTTCTTGGTATTACATCTTACGTAACTTTTTTTTTTGAACAAATAGACACACGTCCTACTTGAACTCTACTTGGCAATTCGCTTCTTATGTGTACTATTCCACGTAAAATGTATATATATTGTTCAACTTTATACAGATTTAAGCGTCTCTTAAAATACAACTGTAGTAGTTAGTGCCCTGGGGAGGGAGGGAAAAAGCCCATCTGAATAGGAATCTTTCCCAATAAGCTTACCTGCACTTCAACTATTCCATCGAATACCTATTGGTTGGCACATTCCATGGTACAAAACTTAGGTAAGTAAGAAGAAATCACCTAATGATTTTTGCATCCGTCGAAATTTGAACCTCCTTATGTCATACACAACTCTCAAACTTACTCAAACAAAGCAAAGATTATCAATCATCCCCAAACTAATGTGATCATAAATTCCAAATGACAAACATTTTTTCTGGAAAGAAAAGGACACAGAATTTAGCTGACCGACTTTCCATTAAAATTTACAAAGTTGCTTATTCTTGTTTCAGAATCTTACTCACATACTGAAGCTTTACAGTTGGTAAATGTGTGGGGTCACAACTCACAACAATGAAGTGCCTACAAGAAATAAGAACTGTAAAATTTATGTTTTTACAGGACGATGACCGAAAACAGGATAATAAGTATCCAGCTCAAGTAGTTCTAAAATCTCTTGTGTAGCCCATAGATACGACGAATGGCCCTCCATGAATTCAGTTACATCAACCTGTAAATGGAGTACCAAAGAAATTAAACTTCAACTAAATGGAGACAACTGCAATACAGAAAGGAAAAATGGGAACATTGAACTTACATTCTCAACACCAGGAATCTCAACTGGTTGAATTCCAGCCAAGCCTTGAGTAAGGAGACTGTTAAAAAGAAATTACAGAAGTCACATGAAAGAGAAGCAGAAAATGGCAAATCAAACGCGAAAGCAGATAGTGAGGAAATCCTTGAACCCGTCAAATATATATTGCAGCAGTAGTTGATATTTTCAACATCAGTACTATGCTTGTGAATAATGCATACCTGGCACGAAAGGCAACTCCAAGCATCCAATCATTTGTAGAATAAGCATTCACAAATCTACCAGCTACCACCTGCAAAACAAGAACAACGAGCTTCAGATAGTAATGAGGTCGAATCCTACACTTGTAAGGAAAACAAAATATGAAGAAAAGGGAGGGGATAATAGGGGGGTGGGGGGAGGACCAAAGATTTACGACTATAATTAAAAGTAGTTAAAATCAAGAAAACCATGTCAATGAGAACCTTTCTAGCTGCTTCCCAGTCCATATCTTTAATTGCAATAGGTGCCCCAAGAAGAACGACCCTTTCCACAAGTCCAGCTGCCAAAATTCAAGTACTTCAGGATCTCAGGAAGTAAAGCAATCAACTACGCCTCAAAACAAATTAGTTGTGGTCCACATGAAGCAAATGATCAATCTAAACAGTTAAACAATATATAGAGACACTTACAGTTATTTTCACTCTCAGCCAAAACCTGTAGACATTTAAAAATAACTCTTGCCCCTAGTGAAAATCCTACAAGTGTCACAGGCCTGAAACAATCATGGACAATCAATAACGGAACTGGCTAACAAGTAAGCCCAGACTTTCAGGACAATCAAAATGCAGCTATTCCAAATTACATTTAGGCTTGTATACCTGTGTCCCTGTAATCCTTTCTTCAACACTTCTGCTAGGAGCACTCCTGCTTTATCAGATCTGCAAATACACATCAGCAACCATCATCAGAGTTTCTTTTTCCAAACAAAGAAGTAAGATGCTCTGCTTCGACGAAGTAAGATGCTCTGCTTCGACACAAAATGGTATGACACAACTGCTCAATGATTCAAGCAGTAGGAGGCTGGAGCGTAATCAGCACCACTGGAAAAGGGAAGGATGAGATTTCAAAGACCAGAAATGCTAGGGATACAAAACTTTTAATGTGATACGGGTAAATGATTTGAGTTGTTCCTTTTGATTTTCCCATACTCGTAATTAATATACCACCTTCTCTTAAATGAGTTTAACCTTTAGATTGCAGAGGAAGGGCAAGGAAAATATCTCCACAACCTCCTCCTCCCGGATCCCCATCCCACACCAGAAAAGAATGCATAAAAGAAAAGATAAGCAAACAAACAAAAACCTGTCCACAGCAATTGACCATGTGCTGTCTATGAAATCAGTAATAGTAAGTAAAGCTGCTGGCCAAGCCAAAGCTGTTAAAAGAGTGTGTAGTACAGTCATCATAGCACCTTGCTTCATCAACTCCATTGCAATTCCTGTTATTTAGGAAATCATGCTTGTTAACATTATACACTTGAAATACAATTGTAGCTGGTCAATGTGTTACATCGACTGAAAGCAAAGTACAAAATATTTACGTGAAGTCAGCCAATCCTGAATTGCAGTGCTTACAGCAATAAGATTCTTCGATTCCCACTGCAATATATACCTGAGAAAATTGTGAAATGTCACATTATAATCCTTGTGCTAAAGATATGGGAAACGGTTGGGTTGTTTAGGTACACAAGTAGGAAATTTAAATAAAGCTCATCGCTACCTTGGCAGTATCACCAAAATGAAAATAAACTGAGAAAAAGAAAGAATAAATGTTTTACCTTTCAGAGTTATCATGTTGTCCTTCCCAAGGTCTTATAAAGTCTTCCTCCTCAAAAACAAGTCCCGAGATCAAGATCTGAACTGCCAGCCGCTGAGAGAATATGGAAGTGAGAGAACAAATACCAAAGAGAACTAATAGTCCATGAGTAAAACTATAACTCATCGAAACTATGAGAATAAAGAAGAGGGGAAAAAAACATACAAGCAGAGTAGCAGACTGCAATCCTACCCAGTGAAACAATATATGCTAAGAAGAAATATCAAGTATCAAAAAAGAGAGCTAATGATTTACCCCCTGGTTGTGATTTTCCCCTATGGCCTTGAATTCAAATTCATCAACGTCTCCAGTTCTCCTGGCCATTTTAGTTCCTGTAAGTCCGGCTCCAGCAGCTGGGTAAGCAGAAGTATCAGTAACAACATCAAATAACTGAAGAATTACTTAAAGATGCTCACAGTCCAAACCCAATCTTAACTATATGAGTTGCCTTACATTATCTGTCTCCATAGTCATCCCATAGAAAAGATTCAACCAAAGAATGTTAAAAGATTATTATACACACACAGAGACAATCCTATAAACGTTTACCTCCAAATGATGCTGCGACTGCAACAGATCCTGCAACACTCCCAGCAGCAGTAGCAACAGCAGCGAACCCACTTGCTCCAATCACAGGAATAAGAGTGCCCAAGGTAGGTGCTAAAGCACCAAAGCCTGCAGCTATTGCTGGAGCAGCCAAACCTGATTGATAATAAAACAAAGGTTAGAAAGTCCTACAATTTGTTCTCTAATACGGTTGTTCATTGAACATAGTAAAAGCTCTTTAAGAATAAAATAAAGACAAAGGTCAGAGAAATATATTTCCTTGGAGGCTTGTTAAGATTATATCTGCCTGCTAAAAGTTGAGAAAAATTTAGATGTCCTACCCCCAGTAATTGCCATTAAAGTTCCACCAGTCAATGCAGCTGCACCTATAATACCTCCTCGTTTCCACTTAGCCCATGAACCATCAGGAGATTGGCTTTCCTCCTTTGATTCTTCCTCTTTCAGCAAAGCCATTGCTGAACAAGCAACCATGGTCTCAATGGCTTCCTGCAGCACATAAATTCTTTCAAAATGGGAAGTTTATGGAAGTTCATGCCTCAAGTAAATAGCTACTTGGGACAGATGTAAATTATGTGCCATTTCAACATGTTCTCTTCATATGAAACAGATGTTATCCTAACTTAAATGAAAAAGAACTGCTTGTCAAAATCAGAATAAAGTATATTTACACTTATGCATCTATATTCTCTTCACAAGACTTGTTGACATCAATGTAAAGAACCAAAAGAATATAAAAGATCCAAATTCTCTTCCTAATATAAAAGGAAAGCAAAAACATATATGTATATTTTTTGAAACTGGTAAGATTAGGAAAGCAAAACATATAAATATTTACTCTATAAAGTTCTAGCAAGGTGAACTTACAAATGTGGGATAAACAAAAGTTTATTTATATTAACTTGTAATTTAAGATTATTAAACATGCACTCTATAAAGAATTCTATGACTGTAGTAGCCTGCTAAAAGCGTGCAGCTCCCTACTATGCAGATTGTTCTTGTACCACGGCTAGAGACGGACTCTTATCGCTTACATAAAAAGGTTGTCTGTAGTAGCCTGCTCAAATGACCCCATCACTATTATGGAAAAAAAATTATAGCCATATCAGGGTATTTAAAGATCTTCAAGTATTCCATGGCATAACGAAATAAGAACGTGCAAATTATCAGAAGTATTATTCCAGACCAAATCAAAAGTGTACGTGTCGCTCGATTACCTGCAATATTGGCAATAATTCTGGTAACAAATTCCACATTGAAAGACAGGTGTCAGTTACCATATCTGGATTAGGTTTTAATAATACGCACTTTAGTTATGTGGTAAGTATTGTATTTACCGACTTGACCATAATTTCTAATACATGTATTAGAGCACATAAAGATGCAAAAACATGCCTTTTATCATAATAACTTGATCTGTTATCCATCTCTTACTTGTTATATCTAATTTCCTATAATAATGTTTTTAATATTGATTTTTAAAATATAAGAAAGTACTTAGCAAAAATTGTTCAGAAAAGGAATGCAATATTTATTCATTCAATTATCTCATAATTTAGCACTAACATTTTAACTTTCCTCTTAAAATTGCTCTTTATGATATAATCAAAAATAAATAATTAAGAAGCATAATTCTATGATGATTTTTAATTTATGGTTCACTAATTATTTTAAATCACATATGATAACCAACAAGATGCTAGATACAGAACTGATGTAATATGGGTCTTCGGAGTTTTGGAGAAAATCTTTATCCAATTTGAAATGAAAAGCATTTAAATAATATACCATAAGTCCAGATTTTAATACGATCAAAAACATATAGACAATATTCCATATATCTAGATTTTAATACGATCAAAAACATATAGACATATATCTAGATTTTTATACTTTGAAAGAAACATTTGTAACATTCAAATAATTACATGACTATTATACACGCATTACAAGTCTTGAGTTATGATTCAGTAATAATTTGTATACAAACCAAACGTTCATTAGAGCTTAGACTTAATATTAGCCATTTTAAAGGTACATCTACTCACTCTTAAAAAATTTCTTCCACCTAGCTGATATAAACTTGGCAGAATATCTTGGATCATATCTTAAAAACTCTGTCCTTTTGTGCAGGGAAATGAGTAGGATAAAATCTTATCCATTCACAATGGCAAACAAGCTAAAAGCAGGATAAATTTCTCAAGATCATATTACTGGTTAGTGTTCTCCACTTTTGGGCAGCTAATTGAATGCTCTACACAGTTTTTCCTCAAGAGAGCGGGCATTCAAATAACTTCATGATTGCAGACTGACATACAAAAGGTCTACAAAGATTCTTTCTACTATAAAATTAGCATGTTCATAAATCCTAAAAGGATTAGCAATTAATAAATCAGTCACTTTAACAGAGATAGCAGAGAAAGAAACATAGCACATAATGGAAATTTATGCATCATTTAAATGAATGTACCACTTTGATCCATCTGACATTAAGCCATGTCGCAAGCAACCGTAAAGCCACACGATGTCGAGCATCATAACCCTTCCTTCTTCGAGTAGTTTTCTTACCGTCTTCAGGTACTTGTGCGAGACAAGCTGAAAGAAGCTCATAGAGAATGGTCACCTTCCTAGTGTACCCAAGCATTGATACCTCTACCACAGGTTTTTCATCAGATCCACTAACAGACTTCAAATGAGCCCCCACAATGCTAGATGGTTTTTGGCTTTTCTCTGGGTAATTTTCAACCTTCGTATTTTCCGTATCAGACTTGGACTTCACATCAGCAATTGATAGCTTCTCCTCACATTCATGCTTATATTCACGCCTCTTCTCCTCCTTAGACTCATTATCAGAAGTTCTCTCCATGCTTGATGCCATAGCATCTACGCCATTTGCCAAAGCAAGTTCCATGTCTGCTGCTTCTGAAGAACCATCATCACTTTCTTCAGACAGTAACCTTAGAAACTGATGTAATATCAGTAATCATGCCGTCAGGCAAGTAATGACAAGGATATTTACTTAAGACTGCCTAATGATATCAACTAATGTATTAAAAATCAAAGGAGAAACCTTTCCATTTTAATAAAAGCATTTAGCAGCAGAGACAACAGATCTCTCCTCCCGAAGTACAGTAGATCTTAATTTAATGCAATTTTCTGATAAACTCAGGAACTAGTCATGGACATAAACTGATTAACATAACTACCTTACTATTCTACAACTTTAAAGAGACAAGAAAACTAACCGCTCCAACATGATGCTTTGGTGGTGTAGAGGCAGCAGTTTCCTCTAGTCCAGACCATGCCTTGTCATCAATCTCTAAAAATCTACTCACAACAAATCCAAAACGGAACCCAAATTAATAATCTACAAATTGAGCAATACACACTAGCATTAGTTGTTGCATGCTGGTTGAATGGATCAAATGTGTCATGTTCAAAGTATGCCAAGTCATACACCTTTTGCTTTTCCATTAGTTAGTAAGTAGTAAATACTCCTTCAACCCCGATTCATATAATACTTTTTCCATTTTAAGACGTCCCAAAATTTTGACACCATTCAACAAATAAACGTAATTTTGCCATTCAAATTTAAAACTTTAATGTGATATCTTCTCTATCAATCTAACTTTTACCATTTCTTCCACTAGTAACATAATACATAAGTCAAACTAACCTCTAAACTCTTTGTCCAGTGAAAAAACCGTAATATAATATCAAAAAAACCCTGCTATAACAGCTGAAATAGACAGGAATTTGCACCCAAGGGTGTAGTCTAATGGTCAATGAAGTGGGTTGAGAACCATGAGGTCTCACGATCAAATCCCACCAGATTAAAAAAACAAAAAAACAAGGTGATTTCTTCCCATTTGTCATAACCTTGGAGGACAGAGTTACTACTAGTTATTGCTAGTGGAAGGTGGAACTAATTGTGTTGCGTGCAAGCCGGCCGGCACACCATACTACCATAGCTATGATAAAGAGTAAAGAGTAAAAAACAATCCCTATTTTTTAAGTTTTCTATCTGAATTATCATGTATTCACTTTTTCTAGCTCACCCATCATCAACTATTTATTTCAGCTTAGAAAAGGAAACAACTACTAGTTCAAGTGTATTTCAATAAACATTAGAGCATAGTTTTACAGAGAAAACTCACACACTTGATAATTCAGTCATAAAACTCAAAAACCGAATACTTTATGTGTATTTTTGACCTTCCCTGAACAAAAATAACAGACAGAAATATGCGGAACTAAGAATTAACAAAGAGAAACTAATACCAAATTTCAACATTTTATAATCCAATAAATCAAATTAAAATTGAGCAAGTAGAAGGAATTAACTTGAAGATAGGTCTTAGAAGAGCAGAGGATTCATGAACCCAAAGTTGAGGATCATCGGAAACGGAATCTGCACTACTGCCACTGCTACTCCGTTCCTCCGGCGGTGTATCCGGAAAGCCCAATGGACAAGTTTGATGGATCTGAGCCTGGTGAAGAGCAAGCCCAAACAAAGCTCCGGCTGCATACCGGTGCGTCGGCGGCAACATCAAAGACGACGACATTGATCACTGAATTTGATCGGATTTTATCGATTTGATTAATTGTTCAGTTTTTTTCAAGTTTTATGAATTTGTTTATTTCGCCATTTTTGTTTTCAAGTTTTATGAAGTTATGATTTCGCCATTTTTTTTCCTTAAGCGGTCGAACTGTATATTTGTTGAATATTTCGATGAACCGACGAAGTCTTTTAACGTAAACGATGTATGTTAATGACTATATATTTAGCATAATATTCAAAGAGAAAATGAAAAATATTATCCTTCAAATATTAATTGAGTAATTTTGATCATTTAAGTTTATCGAAAGCTTATTTTTGATTAATTCGACTTGAGGAAATCAATTCAAAGCAGATTGAAAAAAAAAATGATTAATTAGAAAAGCTATGGTAAAATATGATAGAAAGTAGGGTTGTTCATGGTTATGGTTAAAAAATCAAATCGAATTGCAATCCGAACCTGCTTTAAAAAAATCGATATTTGGTGTGGTTTGGTTAGGGTTGGTTTTAAATTTTAAAAAAATCGATACTATTTGATTTGGTTTCGATTTTACTAAAAAAAACTGCAAAAACAACCAAATCGAACCGAGAAATTATATATAAAATTTTTATAATTATTTATATATTATTCATAAATAAAATATAAATATTTTGTTAAATTTTAAATAACTTTAGTTTTAACTTTACCATTTTTTCAAGTTCAATACTTAATTTTAGTCCAATAGGGGAAACTACATAAAAATCCAAAATAATTACAATTTCATACCCAAACTCAAAGTAATTCCTGAAATACTCATTTTCTCATAAATAATTATAGCCCATACTCCATTCATTAAGGCTGATAATTTTCGCTTAACTGATACTAAATCAGTATCATATATTGTATTGTTATCATTAAGGCTGATAATTTTCGCTTAACTTATACTAAATCAGTATCATATACTGTAGTGGTATCATTAAAGCTGCTAATTTCGCTTAACTTGATACTAAATCAGTATATATATATATACTGTTTTTTATATTATTAAGGTTTCTTATTCATAAATTATTCATTAGTCAATGATACTATAAGAGTATATGTATACTGTATTGATATCATTAAGTTTTTTTGTTCAGAAATTACTCATTAGTTAATGTAACTATAAGAGAATATATATATATACTCTTATAGTATCATTGACTAATGAGTAATTTCTGAACAAAAAACCTTAATGATACCAATACAATATATGATACTGATTTAGTATCAGTTAAGTAAGTTATCAGTCTTAATGATATCAATACAGTATATGATATTGATTTAGTATCAGTTAAGCGAAATTAGTTGGGGGTATATAGTGTAATTATTTAGTAGGGTATGAATGTAAATGGGTATATGTTTGTAATTATTTTGCTTTTATGGGGTATTTGCTTAGTTTTCCCTTAATAATACCCTAAGACCGAGTGCATCAAACACCACTACTTTAATTTTTATCTACCCTACGTCACATTAGATAGTCACACTTTCTCTTAATTGAATCACTTTATTCGTGTAATAATAACTATAGTATTGCTTAATTGAATCCACAATTTAATTGAATTCACAATAATTTTCTTATGGATTCTTCATGTATTAGGTAGGTGTTTGTGACTATCAAGATGTGTATACTCTCAACAAATTCAATTTACTACTTTCAACCCGAAAAAACCAAAAAATCCGAACCAAACCGGCTACAACCAAACCAACGATTATTTTTTTTCGTTTGGTTTGGTTTGGTTTTAGAAATTTAAAAACCGACTAAATTGAATTGGTTTTGGTCTTAACCAATAGCCGATCCAAATCGAACCATGAACACCCGCATAATAAGCAGGTATAAAAAAAGTAATAACCATAATAAAATATTATGATGATCGAAAAAGAAATTAACAGAAATCAGAGGATCAGAAACTATTTCTACTAAATTTTGATTGCTAAATTTAATTGAAATTGTGAGTGGAGAAAATGCATGATGTGGGGATAAGATGTTGAAATGGATGAGTGGCCATATTGCGAGAGACAAGATTAGGAATGAGGTTACTCGAGAGAAGGTGGGAGTGACCTCTGTAGCAAACAAAATAAGAGAAGCAAGACTGAAATGATTTAGAGATGTGAAGAGGAGGTGCGTTGACGCCCCAATAAGGAGGTGCAAGAGGTTAGGTGTTGAAGGTACAGGAAGGGGTAGAGATATGCCAAAAAAATTGAAGAAATTTAATTAGACAGGATATGGCGTAACTTCACGTCACCAAGGGCACGACTCTAGATAGGAAGAAGTACAAATCGCGTATTAGAACAAAAGGTTAGTAGGGATAGAGAGTTGTCTTGCCTTGCGAAAGCAAGTTAGTAGGGGTAAAGAGTTGTCTTGTCTTGCAAAGGTTTGGGCTTGTTAGTGCATGTCGTAGTATTAATCGTACCCTTGTAGTTCTAGCTGTTATTTATTGTGTTTCAATTATCACAATATTTTGCTTTCCTTATTGTTTTTTCTCGTAGACTTTACATTATTTTCCTTATTACCTTGCTATGCATTCTGCATTGTTTTCTACTTTTTTTTTTACTTGGATTTGATCACTTTGATACACTTGTTGTTGACACCTTGATGGTCTTTCAAAAACAATCTCTCTACATACACTCTATTCTCCTCAAACTCCACCCAATGGAATTTCAGACTATGTCTGTGAAATAATTTAAGTCAAGTCTCTATTAAAGCTTTGGCTGGTAAACGTTACCCTTGGCTAGTATACAAAGTGACCTCATTTCAAAATGGCTACAAAATTGAGGGTTTTGCTCAATTCAAACTCTAGCTAGCTCAAAATCAAATGCATGGAGTCCAAATTCACAACAGCAATTCACACATAATAAAGATCGACTTCTGGGTCGGAATTTACCTGTTGCAATGTATACAAAATTTCTACGGAAGTTCCCAACTGTGTAACGCTTTGAAATGCACGAGTACAAATTCCCAACTGCAGTTTGGAACATGTAGAGATTTGCTGGATCAGAATTAACTTGTGGCAATGTATACTATTTTTTCTGCACCTCATTTCTACAAAGTTCACAAAATGATTCCAGGGGAGGGGGGAGGGGGGAGGGGGGAGGGGGGTCGCAATCATATGTTGAGTTGTGCAAAAGAGAAGGATTAAATAAAATTGTGTAATTGACACCTTTCGTGGTATAGATAGTCAAACAACACCCCCTTCTTGCAAACTATAGCTCAAAGTTAACGAACTTGTTGTCCTTGGGGAGGAAGCTGAGTCTGACCTACCAAACAAAATCCCAGTCCCTTGAAGAGCCCAGTTTTGCGCCAACCAAAACTCTCCTCCACACTATCCCATACTTGATTCTCAGCAAACGGAGACAATTCAAGTATGGATTTACCCATGCAGTATCCTTGGTGGTATCCCAACAAACATTTGCAAATCCCTGAACTGTAACAGCCCCAAAACATGTTTCCCTGAGCTGTCCCACGGCCAGTGCTCATCATAACTTCCTATTCAGTACTCCTATCAACTGCTGAGAAATTCAGTGTTTTGACTCATACAAGGTGCAGCAATATTGAAAAAAGCTCCCCCTTGGGTAAAGGAAACATCAGCGGACTTGGTTTCTCTCTCTGTACGCGTTGGATGAATTTTGAATCAGACCCTTTTAAAGGGTCAAAAGCATCTGCTTGAGATGCCCCAACTAGCTTGTTTGTCACAGGTGATTGACAGATTAGCCTACTTAGTTTCTCCCTCGCTGCTCATTAGATGAATTCCCATCAGACCTCTTCAAAGGGTCAAATACATCAGCTTGAGATGGCCCAACTAGCTCATCTGTCACAGGTGATTGACAAGGCAACTTTATATCTCCATTTGAGCTCAAGCCATCACTTTTTGCAGGATCATGCGTAGGACTCAGGTCCTCAAACAAAGCTAAAATAAAGTTTTTGTAACCTGGTATCATCTGCTCACTAAACCTCATTGCTGAAGTAGGTGAACCCATGCCACTTTGAGTTTGAGATTCCATTGCATCAACTTCAGCCAATAGATCTGACACCGACTCTTCAGCCAAAGTGCTGAACTCAATAGGCTCATTAACAGTTGCCTGCCAACTGGATAAGTTTGACATCTGGAGCGATGTGGAAGTAAGATTAAGATTAAGTTGATCTGCTATAGGAATGGGTGTGGCAACATGATCACTCACTGCTTCAGCTGGCTTCAGAGAAGAAATGGAGACAAGACCAGCATCCCGTTCTTCAGCAGATGGTTCTGCAGTTGGTGAGTTCCCGTCCTGTTCATCAGCTAGACTAGAACCACTGCTCCAGCTAGGGCCTGAATCCTGCACAGAAAGCTTAGAAGGAGCAGATTCTTTGTTTCCAGCTGCCTGTCCAGCTTTAGCTTCACCATAGGACTTTGGAGTAGAACTAGACCAATCATGGATATCTGAAGCACGAAGAGGAACACCTGAACTCAAAAAAAGCAGCTTTTCAGCAGCCTGAGCTTCAATATCGTCATAGGTTGTTTTTGCGGCAGGACTTGGCCGATCTGGAAGATTCACGTTACCTTTCTGCTCAAATGAATCTTTTGAATTGGTACCTGAAGCAAAACCACTGTCCAAGTTAAATGAAAGTCTGCTACTGGTTGAGGACCCCCAATTCTGTCCAGAAGACTGCCCTACATTACTCTGGCTGTTAGATTGGGTATTACGACTGTAAGTATCAGTATTCTGGCACATTGTGCTTCCACAGGAATCCTTAATTACTTGAACTGTGGCAATGCAAAGCTCCACATTTTCATGAACTCTTTCCTTACTTGGAAGAGCTACATGCACCGCGCCATGATGAGATGAAGGGACTGGGCTACACAGTTGGAGTTTGTCTGAATAAGAATTATTTCCATTCATCAAGTCCAAAAATTTTGGAAAAGGAGCCGACATCCCACCCATCCTCACATTCTCAGCATTTCCATTTGAATCTTTACTTGCACGATGGCAAGGTACCTCCATTTCTCTGCATTCTCTCCCTGTTCCAGCAGAACTTCCACACCCAGTACCATTTCTGTCATCAGAGGCAGGTCCAAGCTCATGAGACTGGCTTGAGGTCTTCCCATGAACTGCAGGGGCTTTACGGAACAGCCCATTTAGTGCATCATTTAAAAGTACTGCATCATCATACTCATCATTTGTCCATATCCTCATATCAAGTGGGAAAATCCCCAATGTACTCCATTTCCTCAATTGTATCATCGAAAATGATCCTTGCACTTTACCATTAGGGTCACGGTAATGCCACACTTCATCTGTTTCACTGATGTTGGTGGATGCTGAGTTCGTTGTTGAGAGACTTGCAATTGAAGTCTCAGATCCAGACCCATCCACAGCCTGATCAATGATGGCTCGATTTCCTAGCTTCTCCGAGATATTAGTTGCATGAGCCTCTGTTTTCTCATTCATTTTGCGCTGAGCCATGATAGACCCCTCTCCTTTAACTGGATAAGTACAACAAAGTTTCCAATTAGATCATGGTGAGTTGATCCAATTAGATAATGGTGAGTTGAACTTCTAAAAAGTTACTAGTAATATTAACGTCTTACCATTTGCAACATGATGACCATATTTCAGTTCCCCCTGTATCCTACCTGATTCTCTCTCGGGATTTTTAGCTTGAATAAGTTCACAAAGTGTTAGCGATAACTTTTCTTTCAAGTATACCCAATACAACTTGAAGAGATACTCCCAGCTGCCTTTGTCATCAAAATCTACTTGAACCTGAACAGGTTTTTGGTAGATATAGGATTTAAATCACAGTAAATTGTCAAAATAAAGCCCAACATTTTTCCAATTTGCAGAAATTAAAAAATTGAAACGAGATAGTTAAAATAATTTGCACAAAGAATCAAATTAAAAAATTAATCTTTATGGTAGACTTATTACTCCCTCCGTCTCAATTTATGTTGAGGTGTTTGACTAGGCACAGAGTTAAAGAATAAAAGAAGACTTCTAAAACTTGTAGTCTAAAATAAGTCATTCTTTTTGGAACGGACTAAAAAGTAAATAGTGTCCCATCAATTGGGATGTAGGGAGTAGAAAATATTGCAAGACATGACAAAAAACACAATGAAGAGAGCAAAAAATTAGCAATTTTGAACTGATAACCAGATCCAGTTACTGAAGACTACAACTGTTCATTTTCATAAGAGGACACTAATCGGACGTTGGAAGCAACTTACTCAAAATATATGGAATCAAAATGAGATTATTGACTCTAGAGACATAGTAATATGGAGAAGACAAACTTGTTCCAAGCACCGACAGAACCAGAAGCGCCCCTTCTTTAAGGCTAACATGTAAGATTAAAAATCTGTCAATACCATGGTGCATGTGATATACCTTTTCATTGTTCCCTTGGTCTTTATTCTCAATCAGCATGATAGTTCTCATGCACATTGAGCAAAAGCCTTTTTTCCCTCGGACATGGAAGTAATCAGCATTTTTAGTACATCCCTTGCACAATGAATATGTACAAGTATAGCACATATAGTGAGAAGCCTTTTGACACACACTACAAATATGCCAACCTGACAACAGAAATAATTTTGCGATGTTATAACAGAATAGAAAAAATGACATAGGTAACTTAACGCAACTACAAAAATCTTCAAGACATATAGCTCATGAATCCTTTTTTAACAAAAAATTAAAAACTTACAGTCCATGATTCTTGTTAGACAATGTTGGAAAGGAACAAAGAATTGATCTCATGCATATCAAAAAACAAACAAGTCTTTTGAAGTTTAAAAAACGTGTGCACAACCTAGTAGTTTAGACTGGCTGCTGCATTTATACAAGGCCTAACATGTCATTGTCATGCCAGATCACAAATCTTGATGCAATCATGCAATGCAGTCAACTATTTACTATTCCTCTATTTATTAGTTCAATATCTATCAATTATATGCCACGCCAAATTAATGCACTACGACCATTGACCACTAATTGTTTTTCATGTTGTATCTGCAGAGTGGTGGTTAGACTGGCTATGTTGTATGGGAGAGAGTGTTAGCTAGTCAAGAATTCACAAGTTCAAAAGATGGAAGCTGCACAGCTGAGGATGTTGAGGTGGATGTGTGGCATACTAGGAGAGATAAGATTAGGAATGAAGAAATCTGGGACAAGGTAGGAGACTAGGAGTGGCCTCCATAGTGGAAAAGATAAGGAAAGTGAGGCTGAAATGGTTTAGGCATGTGAAGAGGAGAAGTGTAGATGCCCTAGTGAGGAGGCGCGAGAGATTGGCAATGGTGGGCATCAAGAGAGGTAGAGACAAACTGAAGAAGTATTGGTGAGAGATGATTAGACAGGACAAAGTGCATCTTGGGTTTACTGAGAATGTGACCTTAGATAGGAGGGTTTAAAAGTCGCATATTAGAGTAGAAGGTTAGTTGGTAGTTGACCATTTTCTGACTTTTCCGCGAGATAGGCTTAGTGGTCTGTGGTCATACTTAGACCTTCTCTTTTACTTGTGGTATTAGCGCTATTCTCGTAGTTTCTTGTTCTTCGATTTCGGTTATCACTTGTGTTTTTCGAGTTTCAATTATCGCATTATTTCATTGTCATTGTTGTTCTTTCCTCTGTATGTAGTGTACTTCTCTTCATTTCACATTATTTCATTGTTGTTACTACTCTCATTTATGTATTCGCTTTTTCAAACTGTTTGAAAATGCTTTATTTTAAGTCGAGGGACTATTGAATACAACCTCTCCATCTTTACGATGTAGGGAGAAGGTCTACGTACACTCTACCCTCCCCAGACCCCACTTGTGCAATTACATTGGGTATGTTGTATCTTGAGTTCAATAAATTCCTAACCTTGAATGAGAAGGCAGATTAGAATGCAATAGCCTAATAAATACCAAACTAATGAACAATTCAAAAATGCGGTTGTAGAAAAAGTTAAGAGAAAAATCCTATCAACAACAATAGATGCATCTCAATCCTAAACAAGTTGGAGTCCATTGTATGAAGACTCCAGTCTATTTTGCTCTATTGTTGGTGAAAATCCCACAACAAGAACTATAATTCAATCCCAAACTAGTCGGAACTATTAGAATTATTTACTAAATGTGGACTTACCATTAACTTATTATTTCGTATACCAAACGGGCCAAGTGTTAATGGTTGGTGGACAAGACACGGGCCATATATTTATGTGGATTTCATGATGGGCTTGTATCATTTCATGTACTAGGCGTGGGCCGAAGATATTGTAGGCATGTTAGAGACCAGTGAGCCTGTATTTGGGAGGCCCACTAGGTTAAGCTTCTAAGCCTATATATATGGCGCTAGGTCCTCTCTCCTTGCTTAACCTAAAACATTTCCCCATAGTTGTTCGCCGTCATAAACTAAAGGCAAAGAAGACTCGGCCTAGTTTATCTCCAGTTGCACGTTGCTAAGGCGTACAGAGGTAAACACTCTCTTTTTGTGAATTTCATTATTTTATAGGTGTTCTTCATATATGTGATTGTTATCGTAGTGTTTCTCGATTAAATCAGCTGCGTGTTGCTATGGCGTACAAAGGTACACACTCTTTTTGTGATTTTACTATTTTTTGTTGGTGTTCTTCATATATGTGATTGTTATCGTTGTGTTTCTCGATTAAATCAGTTGTGTTGATATGGCGTACACAAGTACACACTCTCTTTTTGCAAATTTCATTATTTTATAGGTGTTTTCTTCATATATGTGATTGTTATCGTTGTGTTTCTCAATTAATTTAATACTTGATATCCGCACAAATTTCATAGGTCTAGAACCCTATTAATTGTTCATGAGCCGAATAGGTTAAAATATTACTATTACCATAAACTCGATCGCGTTTGAGATTGCATCCTAAACCCTAAAACAGAGATAGGGTTGCAGCGGTCGGTTCTGTTTTACTTGCACTGTGTATGCAGATGTTACTTCATTAAAATGACATTCAATAAATCAAGAAAGTTTATTTCGGTTTTGAAATTCTTAAGTTCTTGGTTGTAATCGTATGCTACAAGGTTTCTGTGAAATCTGTGCTTTAGTGGATCCTTAATTGCTTTAGTGGATTCTTAAGTTCATTCCACTCTACTGATAAAAACTCCCTTCAATAAACTAAAACTACAAGAACAGAAAAAAAATCTAGCAACCAACAATAGAAAGTGAATAGATTCTTTTGAGTTCCTGAAGAAGGGGAAACATACCACAGAACCATTTAGCATTTGAGCTGAAAAATTCCTCGTCCCGCTTAATACAAGCTGGATGGTATGCCTTCGGACAACCCCTAACCATTCAGAACACAATTCGGAACAAATTAGGAAATCTGTGTCACTTATCAACCTTTAGCAGAAAGTACAGTAAACTATCATCCAGAAATTAGAAAATCAATCAACTGTGTCTCAATCCAACCTATTTGCAAATCCTCTACACCAATTTTGCTCAATTTAGTACTTCCCTTCAAATACAAAAGCTTTCACAATGGAAATGAAAGCAAAATACTTGTTGAGATAGCAAAAAGTGCAGTAAACTAGCATCCAGAAACTGGAAAATCAATCAGCTATCCCTCAACCCAACCTATTCGCAAATCCTCTACACCAATTTCGCTCAACTTAGTACTTCCCTTCCTATACAAAAGCTTTCACAATGGAAATGAAGGCAAAATAGTTACTGAGATTAGCAAAAAGTGCAATAAACTAGCATCCAGAAGCCTAAATCCAAATTAATTACGAATCCTCTACCCCATTTTTTTCTCAATTAGATACTACTATCCTTCAAATACAAAACCTTTCACAATGTAAAACCAACTTATACAAAAACACACAATTATTAACTCAAACTTACTTGCGATCGCATAGTACAAGAGAACCACCATCAAAACATATAAAACAAACATCTTCTTCCTCATCTTCCTCCACCACCACTCTCTGTATCTTCGGCGGCGGTGGTGGCTTCCCCGCTTGTCCACGTGGCGGCCGACCTCTCTTCCTCTTCTCTCCTCCGCCGACGCCGCCGCCGACGCCGCCGCCGATCATATTTCCAACCGAACTCACAGTACTTCCTCCTCCAGCAACAACAACAGCAACATCTCCAGTGACTCCGACTCCGACTCCGGCTACCGGAGCTACGATCGGATGAGATTCGTCCATATCGTAGAAACTAATTTTTTCTCTTTTGGAGTTATCAAACCCTACACGGAACGTGAAGTGTCAGATTAAAAGAACAAATATCAATCAAATTTCGTCACTATTGACTGTTTAAAATCTTCAAAATCTGTACCCACAAAAAGGGGTGACTTTAACTCTCTTTTTAGTGTTCAACAGTTGTAAATTTTTTTGTGTACCAAAACCGACAAAACACAAAACACATGTTATTAGTTTACCACTCTCGTCTCGAAAATTTGAGTTTCTGAAGTTATGTATATACATATATACGTGCATTTTATTCGAGAAGAAATTAAATTTTTTGTAACTAGTCTAATAAGATATTTTTGGGAATTTGAATACACCAAACTAAGTTAAAGTTTGATCATATATTTTGAATTAGATTTTAAAGGTATTTTAAAATCTAATTCAAAATTTGGTCAACCATTAGCTTAATTTAGTGCTAATTTTATTCCAAAATTGTAGTCACTCGACGAATTCATTTCAAACAGGAGGTGGGATAAAATAATCACGAGTTATGTGTACACACATATTTTATTCGTGAAAAAATTAAAATTTTGTGAGTTAAAATTCTCAAAAACTAATCTAATAAGTTATTTTTGGGAATTTGAATTTTTTTTTAAAAGAATACACCAAACTAAGTTAAAGTTTGATCGGATATTTTGAATTAGATTTTAATAGTCTTTTAAAATCTAATTTATAAATTTGGTCAAACATTAGCTCAATTTGGTGCTAAGTTATTCTGAAATTATAGTCACTCGACGAATTCATTTCAAACAAGAGGTGGGGTAAAATAATCACAAGTTGTGTGTACACATATATTTTATTTGTGAAAAAATTAAAATTTTGTGAGTGAAAATTCTCAAAAACTAATCTAACAAGTTATTTTTGGGAATTTGAACTTTTTTTAAAGAATACATCAAAAAAGTTAAAGTTTGATCATATATTTTGAATAAGATTTTAAAAGTCTTTTAGAATCTAATTCAGAAATTTGGTCAAACATTAGCTTAATTTTGGTGCTAATTTATTCCGAAATTATAGTCACTCGATCAATTCATTCCAAACAAGAGGTGGGATAAAATAATCACAAGTTATGTGTACACATATATTTTATTCGTGAAAAAATTAATTTGGAAATTTAAATTTTTTTAAAAAGAATACACCAAAAAAGTTAAAGTTTGATCATATATTTAGAACTAGATTTTAAAAGTCTTTTAAAATCTAATTCTGAATTTGGTAAAACATTAGCTTAATTTGGTGCTAAATTATTCTGAATTTATAGTCACTCGACGAATTAATTTCAAATAGAAGGTGGGATAAAATAATCACAAATTATGTGTATATGTGTGAAAAAGTTAAAATTTTGTGAGTGAAAGTTCTCAAAAACTAATCTAATAAGTTATTTTTAGGAATCTGAATACACCAAACTAAGTTAAAGTTTGATCATATATTTTGAATTAGATTTTAAAAGTCTTTTAAAATCTAATTCAGAAATTTGGTCAAACATTAGCTTAATTTGGTGCTAATTTATTCCGAAATTATAGTCACTCGACAAATTCATTTCAAACACGAGGTGGGATAAAATAATCACAAGTTATATATACACATATTTTATTCGTGAAAAAATTAAAATTTTGTGAGTGATAGTTCTCCAAAAAGACAAAAACTAATCTCATAAGTTATTTTGGTGAATTTAATTTTTTTTAAAGAATGCACCAAACTAAGCTAGCTTTTGGTAATATATATATATATATATATAAAATTCAAAATGTTTGATCAAGAGTTAGCTTTTGGTGCTTAATTATTTCAGAATTATAGTCACTTGACGAATTCGTTCCATATGAGAAGTGAGATAAAATAATCTCAAGCAATCATGCAGAACTTCTAATTTTGTGAGTGAAAGTTCTCAAAAACTAGTCTAATAAGTCGTTTTTGGAAATTTGAAAATTTCAAAGAATGCATCAAACTAAGTTAGCATTTGACCATATATTTTGAATTAGATTTTGACCATTTGATCAAATATTCAAAATTTGATTTGAAATATATTGTTAAACGCTAGCTTAATTTGGTGCTAAATTATCCCAAAATTATAGTCACTCGACTAATTCATTTCATATAGAAGATTAGATAAAATAATCATAAGTTGTGTGTACACATATTTTTTATCCGTAAAAAGGATAAAATTTTGTGAGTGAAAGTTTTCAAAAATTAGTCAAGGTTATTTTTTGTAATTCGAAATTTTTAAAGAACGCACGAAATTGAGCTAGTATTTGACCATACGTTTTGAATTATATTTTAAAATTTAAAATCTAATCCAAAACATTTGGTCAAACGCTGGCTTTCGGTGCAAAATTATTCCTAAATTATAGTCACTCGACGAATTCATTTCATATAGGATGTGGGATAAAATAATCTCAAATTGTGTGTACACATATTTTATTCGTGAAAAACTTATAATTTTGTGAGTGAAAGTCCTCAAAATCTAGTCTAATAAGTCATTTTTGGAAATTTAAAAATTTCAAAGAATGCATCAAACTAAGTTAGCATTTGACCATATATTTTGAATTAGATTTTGAAAATCTATCTTCAAATTTGAAGATAAATTTTCAAATTCTGATTCAAAATGTATGATCAAACACTAGCCTAATTTGGTGTCAAGTTATCTCAAAATTATGGTCGCTAGACTAATTTATCGTATATGGGAGATGAGATAAAATCAAGTTGTATGTATGTATATATTTTATTCGTGAAAAATTAAAATATTGTGAGTGAAAGTCCTCAAAACTAGTTTAAGTCATTTTAGGAATTTGAAATTTTATAAAGAATACACCAATACTAAGTTAGCGTTTGACCATATATTTTGAATTAGATTCTGAAAATTTGGTCAAATATATATTGTCAAACTCTAGCTTAGTTTGGTGCTAAACTATTCTGAAATTTTGATCACTAGACTAATTTATCTCATATGGGAGATGGGATAAAACAATCCCCAATTGAATGGGATAAGATGAAATATCTATTAGTCAAACATGGTATAAATCTAATACCAAATTAAATAATAAAATATCCCATTATATCCCGCGTACCCAACAACCCCTAAGGATACACTTTTTAAAATATTTGCTCGGAACTTTTTGATTGCCTTCCATCTTGAAATCTCTTTGCTAATTATTTGTTGAACAAATAATTTGTTGAAGAAAGAAACAAGAAATCAATGTGCTGCAATTGGAAATTTTTGAAGAATGCACCAAACTAAGTTAGGTTTGATCATATATTTTGGATTAGATTTTAAAATTTTGATCAAATTTCATGATCGAATATATCCAAAATTAAGTCACTCGACGAATTCATTCCATATGGGTGTGAGATAAAATAAGGATAAACTACCTTATTAGATATACATCACTACCATATATACTAACCTTATATCTATTTTCAAACAATTACATATATTATCACTAGGGGTGTTCATGGTTCGGTTTGAATCGGTTATTGATTAAAATCAAAACCAAACCAATCTAGTCGGTTTTTTAAATTTCTTAACCAAACCAAACCAAATGAAAAAAATAATTGTCGGTTCGGTTTGGTTAAGTTTTTCTGGTTTATTTGGTTTGAAAGTAATAATTTTTTTGAGGACGTACATATCTCGATAGACACAAACACCTAGTACACGAACAATCCACAAAAAAACTATTGTCGGTTCAATTAAGTAATTAAGCAACACTAGAGTTATCATTACACGAACAAAGTGAGTCAATTAAGAGAAAGTGACTATTTTATGTGAAGTAGGGTAGGGAAAGACTAAAATGGATTTTGATAGACTTGACTTAGGATTGTTATAGTTGGGCTAAAGTGTTGGGCTTGAGAAAATTGTAGAGTTAAAGACTTAAAGTTAATTAAAATTTAACAAAATATTTATATTTTATCTATGAATAATATATAAATAATTATAAAATTTATATATCTAATTTATCGGTTCGGTTTGGTTATTTTTGTGGTTGTTTTTTAGTAAAATCAAAACCAAACCAAATAGTATCGGTTTTCAAAATTTAAAACCAAACCAAATATCAATTTTTTAATCGGCTTGATTTGAATTGCGGTTCGATTTGATTTTTTATCCATAACCATGAACGACCCTAATTACCACTTTTAATATTTTATACTATATATTATTGAAGATACCATGAGATACTCATACCCTTTAAAATTAGTTATCTGCACAATTAAACCATCCGCGATTCAAGCTTTCATGTAATCGATTCTCTCTCTCTCTCTCACATCAACCTCCATCTCTACCACCGTTTTCTCTCTTTCTTCCTTCTCTTCACCACGAATTCCACCATTAAACCTTTTAAATTGAATTCTGAAACAACAACACAACAAGTTGAGGTTTGTGTCGATTTAATCATTTTCAAAGTCATGTATCCGTGATAGATTTCAATTTGTCTTGTCTTCTAGTTTTTAAAAGTTAAGGTAAAACTTCATTGATTTAGAGTTCTCTTAGTTTTCTTTCATGGCTAGTGATTCTCCTAATGAGAAGAATGTTTATTTACTATTGCTCGAAAAATGACATGAAGATTACCATTGCAATTCTCGATATTTTTAACCGCTTAAATTTAGAAATCCAAAAATGCAATAACTTTGACGAATTAAAAAAAAAAAGAATAGTATGTAATTTATTGCAAATGAAAAGAGGGTTTATGCAGTAATTGTGATAAACCTTAACGAGGAAGAAGATGAGAAAGATATTTGTTTCTTCATGGCGGATCAAAGATGATAGCACTATGATTTCTCCGGTTAAGACCAAACAAGAATGCATTGGCTTAAGATTGCAGGTCCAGAAAGGTTTATCATCTATATCCAAGGCAATACGTCTTGGTTGATAATAACTTCCTTAAGATTGTCAGACAATTGATGCTCAAGGCTATTCCAGTCCTATAGAAATTGATACTCGGTACTTTACCCCTAGATGTCCAGTCAACTGCTGCGCCTCAATGCATTTCGGGGAGAACCAGCTAGCTCTGGGTTCGAGTGGCATTTCACCTCTAACCACAACTCATCCGCTGATTCTTCAACATCAGTCGGTTCGGACCTCCACTTAGTTTCACCCAAGCTTCATCCTGGTCATGGATAGATCACCCAGGTTCGGGTCCATAAGCAGTGACAATTGCCGTATGAAGACTCACTTTCGCTACGGCTCCGGTGGGTTCCCTTAACCAAGCCACTGCCTATGAGTCGCCGACGCTTCCTTTAGATTTTTTTGGATCATATTGAAATTATTGATGTATCTGACACATAATTGAGTTAAGATTATATCTATCTATTTTTTGTATGAGTATATCTAATTAAGTGTATATGTATCTGAATAAATATACGCATGTATTGGAGATTTGTATCTGACACATTATTGAGTTAAGATTATATGCATCTTGTTTTTATCAGTGTATATGAATCTGCAAAATATACGTATGTGTATTAATAATATTTCGTGAATCTGAGTTAAAAATCTAAACTTTGCTGAATCGCCAAAAAAAAAGAAGAAGAAGAGAAGCACGTATGGTATATTTTGAAGGACGTTATTATTTATTTTTGACTTTTATGGTAGAATCAGTCGAGAGACCTAAAAAACGGAATGTCAATAAGAACTTATAGCTCCTCAATTTGTTCATATAACATGCAATACTAAGCAACTTATAACATTCACGTCACTAGGTCAGTTTTATCTCATCTATCTAGTGATTTAATGTTATTCAAATAGCCAAGGCCGAAATGCACATATATCTGATTTTGAAATCACCATTTAAGCTACTGCAATAGCAATAATAATATATTCAGTGTGATCCCACAAATAGGGCCTAGTGAGGATAGAATATACATCGATTTTATCCTTACCTTGTGAGATAGAGAGGTTGTTTTCGATAGACACCCTTATAAACCATCGATAGTGCATAAAAATTTGCAGGTCTACGTACTTCAGAATATTTAAAGTTTCATATGACTGAAGTTCAATTATTATTTTTCTGAAGTTTATGCATATATGACTGAAGTTCAACTAGTTTTGCGTGAACTTTAGGCAAGAAATGTTTGAACTTCATCCGTATGAAATTATTCCGAAGTAGGAAAATGTGCAAAAATGTAAAAAGTGGATACAGATTAAATAGCGATGTTGAAATTAGGTACCCCTTGAAATTATTACAATAGCCAATAAGATGCAAAACAAAAAGATCTCTCAGCTCCTTACAATTTCATGAGTTGCAAGTGCACGATATATATATATTGAAAAATAAAAAGGCATAATACATAAATATGCCTTTTAACTTGCTTCAACTGACATTTATGTCTTCTAACTATGAGTGTGCATAAGTAGACACTTAAACTTGTATAAAACGGAACAAGTCGACACACGTGTCCTACGTGACATAATACATGTAGGACACAAAATTGTCATGTAGGACGTATGTATTTATTTGTTCAATTTTACACAAGTTTAAGTGCCTACTTGAGCACACCCAAAGCTAAAGGTCATAGTTATCGAATGAAGCTAAGTTAAGAGTCATATTTATATATTATGCCAAATAAAAAACATATACTCTGCCATGCGGACTACATAAAAACAAAGCCTATACAAAAGTATATGTTATTTATGCGTTGATTTGACGTAAATATCGAATAAGATCAAAAAAATATCCCCTTATATATTCTAATTCTTGGTTAATTTTGACTGTTTTGGTATGGAAATATATCATAATCCTAGCTAGTATATTCTGTAACAAAAGGCTATTGCCAAGATCTTGATTGTACCTACCTAAAATATCTTCTTTTGACAAGACTAATGAAATTTCAATTATTCATCTTTTTATGAAGTTTCCTTTTTGTTATATTAAAGGAACTCAGCTTCATTTATTTGTAATATATACATTGATGGAAGGTGTATGGGAACAAAAAATTAGTTCTTGTTTTTAAAATAGAGAAAGAAGAGTATGGCAAAGCGAGCCCCTTTATTCTGAATTAAAGAATTAGGAATTTGCATAAGAAAGGACCCATGCGGTGTGAGAAAGACTATGCTCTTTAGAAGATTTGCTATTTTGAAACCTCTTTACAAATTCTTTGTTGAAGAAAGAACATAAACCAATATGGTTGTGTTGCTATTAACATTTAACTAGCGTCTGATCATAAATTTTAAGAGTAAATTTTAAAAATCTATCTTCAAATATTTATTTAATCATGAAATTTGATTAAATTTTAAAAATATTCTCAAGTTTCTAAAAACTGGCTCAGACTAATTTTTGGGACTTGCCCTCATAATATATTTTTTTAAAAGTTCAAGTAAAATACATATCCAACACTTTAAAAAACACGAAGTTTAGCCACACGAGAAATTGTGGCTTACACCCAGGGGCGGAGCTACTGTATCTGATGGGGGTTCGGATGAACCCACTGACTTTTCCGTATACCCTATATTTGTATTAAAATATGAACTACAATGTATATATATATTTCCAGCGAACCCATAAACAAAATGAAGCAATTGGCATAGTGGTCAATGCGCACCCAGCGAAATCGTTCACCCCACGCAACATCGGTTTGAAACCTGGTAGACACTATTTTTTTGGATTAATTTCTAAACGTTTGTTTATATAAAAAAAAGTTTAAAAAAATAGAAAATTGGTAAGGAAATAGTATGTGTCGTAATAAAAAAAAGAAAAAAATTGGTAAATGATAAAAAAAAAAATAGTATTTGTGTCGTACTCTAAAACAATATCTGACTATTGATTTCTACTCGCATTCAAAAAGTTTAACTCAATTTTTTTCCTCCAAAAATTAGGGTTCTAACTTTTATTGTTGATCTGATTGCTGTCATCCAACATCTGGCCTCCGGTATGTACTCTTGTATCTCCCTTTTTATTTTTTTCTTATTTGTTTGCTTTTACCTTGTATAATTATCTATTCAAAAATTGGTGATGACTTTTTAAATGATTGTTTAGTTTGTTATATAGAAGATGAATTATTTGAAAGTGTACCTAATGATGTGATCATTGATCGTTTTCAAAATATGATAACTCGTCGAGTGCAGTTATAATGATAATGCTTATATTTATATATGTTTAAGTAATTCGTCGTTTTTAGTGAATTAAATACTTGTATTTGTTCGTTAATTTGATGAGTGTTACTTTAGGTTAAGATCGTTGTTCTTTTTAAAATTTAGAACCCACTGACCTGAAATCCTGGCTCCGCCTCTGCTTACACTAACCGTGTGGCTAACACTACTTCGCCACGGTCCATAAAGGGAAGAGAGAGGATGAGACAATAAAGGGAAACTTACATAAATCCCACTAGTTCAGGAATTAATTACTTAGATACACTTTATTTTGCAGTATTACGTATGTTACTAAATTTTGATGTGTCCAAATATGTTCAGATACATGTATCTCGAGATACATGAGGTCAAAATTAGGTGTACTTTATTCTAAATACATTATATCCAAGTGGCTTCACATGAATTAGGGATACATAACAAATCTCGCTCGCCTCCCTTCTCTCTCTCCCATCTCACTCGTCATCTGCTATGTATCTAGTATGCCAGATACATATGAATCACACCCGATGCATAGATGAATCTCGCTCGCCTCTCTCCCTTGTTTAGTATATCTTATAGCAAAAATACACGTATCTAAGTGTATCTTCCTCAATATTTGATAGGTAATTCTTTATCAATGATAAGACACATAATATTTTGAAAGTAAAGATAATAATAGTATATATGATAATGAAGTATGTCTAGTTATGTAGTTTCTCCGACAATACATGAATTGCAAGTTCATATGTGTAAGTCGTGACCCACGACTAACTCGTCATCTTTTTCCATGTTCGTATATAATTAACCTTTTCCCACATGTTCCCATTTGTACATTTAATGTTAGACACACGAGTTGAAACTCAATGGATAATGATCACGCCCCTTTGCTTTCTTCATTTAAATACTACGCTTCCATACTTGGGATGTTCAAACTTGTGATGAACACCTAACCTACAAATCACGCGTTGCATTCTTACCACAGATGTTCAAACTCGTAACGGGCACCTACTGTACAAACCACACACTACATTCTTACCCACTGACCAAAATTTGGACTAAGAACTTAACTGAGTACTGCTATTGCAAAGATACAAAGATGTTAATCAATTTAAGAAAAAAAAATAGATACAATAATTTTTATTCAACATTACACCGGCGCTCATATGGCGTTCAACCATTTTCGCCAGAACTTCATCCATATGCAACATCAAACACCGCATGTCTGAAGTTGATCCAAAGTAGGCAGATGTGCCCAAAAACATTAAAAGTGGATACATGTTAAATAGCGATGTCCAAATAGGGTACCCCGTGACATTTTTACAATAGCCAATAGGTGAAATTGGATATTCTAAATCACAGTTCTTTCAAAGAATAAGATGCAAAACAGAAGAATTATCTCAGTTGCAGACTTTTGTGAAAGTGAAGTCCATTTCAAATACTAGTCATTTCACAGAAATTGTCCAGTAAACTTATATACATGTCATCTAACACACAAATCCTGCTTATATATGTGTAAAAAGCGAGGATTTTTTTTTTTTTTACAAGAACGACCATTATGATGCGATGTCAACTACAATCATGGTCAAACAATGAGCCATAGCTCAGCTAACGGAACATTACATAATGCCAGAACTTTAAGAAAGTAAGCTCAAGAAGAAGAAAATTTCATATTATAAGCAAGTCACAGTAACACGAGATCAACTCATACAGATGACATCGTTCATGGATGAGCAACTATACATCTGTCCACGACGAGGTACATTATTTAGTGGTTAGCTAGTGGACATAAAGTATATGTCAATTTGTATAGCTCTGAGATGATGTTTTCACATTGAACTCCTACCTGAAACCTGGCACTGAGACAGCCACAAATCTATATGTTCAACAATCTTTTCCCTTACTTTGCGAACTGCATCAGGGGAACTGCAGTTTTTAGCGTCACCTGTGATATGAAAGAATTGTCATGAAATGCATCATGGTTCATTGATTCGAAGGAAGGAACTTCACGAAGCATCATTTCTAAGACAAGTTGACGATCAATGCACACAACCATGCTGGTAAAATTTGTGACATGATGTGCAAAGAAGCTTCTAGAATTGGAATGCACTACAGTTAATCAGGTTGTTGTTCTTATCATGTGTGGAGACCGGAAGCTATATTCAGACAATTGTTCAATTTGATGCTAACTTCGACTAATTTTTTATTTTGTGAGCGAACTTACGGTGTCCAACTATTGTTGCGACTTATGAGATTGTTCATGTACAATTGTAAGAACAAAAGTGTGGATGCTCTGCCATCACTATCGTATGAAAAAGTTGGAGAAATATACCTTCCCGATCAGTAAAAACTCTGCTTGTGAAGTACTGATAGGATTAAACAAATTACAAACTAAAGAAAGAAAAACATATAAACTGGAACTTTGGTCATTGAGTTTTTGTAACAAGTCAAAATGCTTTATTAATCAACAGATACAGGTCAAGGTTTACAATTAGTGTATCTGGACCCCAATCACATTCTACTAGCAAACCTCTACCAATTATTTATACCGAAAGATATCTTTTTAGTATGGTAGAATGAAACAAAAGCAAGCAGTTTATGCTCCTCAAATGCCTTAATTCGAATTCCTATTCCTCTTACCCAAAATTTCCAAAAAAGACAAGACAACCAAGTTACTTTAGACTTGGCTTTTTTTCACCTTTAAAAATTTCTTTAGCCTCAACCTGGCAACTACTCTGCCAAAATCTCTAATAAAACCCAACCTGATGTCAAATAGCAAAAGACAAGGTAAAAGCTGTGAAGATATTCGCGATTGCATTTAAATACAGCTTGCATCTTCTCCATGCTCATTATACAAAGAGCCTGGTTGGATGGGCCCATAAGTCAGAAATGGCTTATACTTGTTATTTTGGCTTAAAAACAAGTGCTTAAAAAGCACTTTTTTTGTCTTACCCAAACACTACAAAAGTGCTTAAACGCTATTTTGGCTTAAAGGCACCTAAAATAAGCCAATCCAAACAGGCTCAAAATCTATTTGTTCCTTCTAAGATTGCATTTCACGTTGCAAACTAGTGAAAGAAGACAACTTTCTTTGACACCTTGGTTATCCTAATTGCCTCCCACAAGCCATCTTGTTCACCCCCTTTGGATAATCCTAGGTGATAGGATCTTACAGTTTCTATCATTGACATTCACAATTAATTTCACACTGTATTGCAAGTGCTATCAATGTATGCAGCAGTTCAGAGTCATAGTTGAGAACAACAAAATTAGAGAGGTAAAAGAAACTAAGAATAATAATTGTAGCAGTGACCAAAGAGACCAAATTAAGAGCAAAATAAAAGAACTGCAAACAAAGAAAAGGAAAGATGGGGGTTGAAGTAAGAGTATCCATCTCCAGCATTAGTGGATATGCCAAACCAGTGAAATCTACGCAGTTAACATTGAGATCTGATATATGCATACCTTCAGGTACTAAAGGAGACTGAGGGCAGCCCCGCATGTCAGTTCCATGGCCACAGTTATGGCAAGAGATTATGTAAGAAGGCACTGAAAGTTGAAAAGAGTTCTCAGAAACAAGAAAAATATGTGAAGTACAACAATTTAAAGTGAGTATTCTAGCCTCAACAAAATTGTCACTTTCAGAAGTACTTTTAGCATAAGGTCATTGTGATCCGTCACTGTGAATTCAAGCACACACTTCTCCGAGAGAATCATATGATAGAAAGTCACAGTACATAACCCAACCATGTTGATACTAAGATCAAGAAGCAGATAAACCAATTATCAATTGTTGCAGACAAGTTTATAGGAAAATATATGAAGTTACGATAGCAGATGAATGTTCAATAAAGTCCACACCTTCCAACCTGAATTTATAAAGTTTTTACTTTATGATAAAAAAGATTTCTTGTGGATGAAGAACGGTGCATTTTTCTCTTTGCATATTTTTTGAAAGATAGCATGGTCCATTTTACTTCAACAGATCTAAAACAACACATTAATAAAGACCATGCATCTGTCTTGGAGTACAACACTCGACCAGTCTAATTTCACAATGGGCAGGCATGAAATTTCACTATTAGAGCAGCCTAAAAAAAGTACACTCTGGGGAAGAAGTCTGTTTGGATGCATGTCGCCAGGGGTCCTGTGATCCATTGGTGAAGACAATCTTTGACCCTGCCAAAACAAAATTTTAACAAAATGAAATTTGTAATTCCATAATTGTTCTGCATTTGAAGCAGGATTAAGCGAAAAAACAGATTTACTATTCATCCAACTAGAGCTCACACCCTCTCCAACATTTTTGAGGGATGAAAAATGTAAGCCTAAGGGAAAATGTTCTATTCTTTGATTGAAACAGGACCCCACCATCACATGCAGATCAAGGTTAGAGCCTAGAGGACATACACAGCATATGATAGAATGAGAGGCTAAAGCAGTAAGGACCCCAAGAACTAGGTGACAAATATCATACAAGGTCAAATTCTAACTGCCAGACATTACATTCAATCAGATCTGAGTCCAACCTGAGAGTCATCAACCCCCAAAAGACAAAGGTATTAAAATTTCAAAGATAAAACATACACCTTCCATTCTAAAACACAGCCATTATATCAAGTATTTATTGCCCCCGTTCCTTTCAGTTGGTTGAGGTTATTATTTTCTTAACTTTAACCATTAAGACAAGTAATAAACTTAAGCCAACAATGATGTCATCACTTTGTATGATCAGGAAGTGCCATGAATGTTGGGACCAAATAAAGTAATCCCAGACAATTTGATTTAGCTATATAATGTTTATAGCAAAGCAAAATTAGAAAAGGTCAACCACCTGAATCAAATAAAACAGCATGGGTAATGAATATTCTCTTATTAAGTGCAACCGAGTGGGCAGCAGATCTATCCTCCTTTTTTTTTCCTTTTAAATAACTCAAGCATATCCTATTAACAAATATACCAAGTCGGGGAAAAAACACTAATAAGATTGCTAGAAATAACTATCGAATGATTACCAGCAATTTTGGTGCCTCCATAGTACAAGTTAGTTGCATCGACATCAGGATAGATACCGGCTCCAAAGACATTCCTGCACAGGTCCAAATGGTATCTGCAAGATGAATTTATTGAATTATGAAGTCAGTTCACCAGAGTCACACTGGACCAAACAAGTGGAAATAGAGCAGTTAAACAAAGCAAAGAAATATTCCTTAAATACTTCCAAGAGTAAGACACATGCCTGGTATCAACTTTAGAAGAGCGAATACTATCATTCATGGGTGCAACCTGAAAATATGCAACTTCTGTGCAAACCTGGAACCACCACAAGCGGTCAGAAGTATCACCATTTACAACAGTGTTCTTCAGATTTTCCTGATCGTAGGTTTTGACGCTGGCCCCAAAAGTCTTAACGTAATAGTCCTTTACATAGGTGGCATATGCATTCTGCAGATAAGAAATACAATAAAGTGATAAACGATTAAAGAAACAGAGAATTGGCGACGTCTTCCACAAAACGAATGATTTTCTTTCTTTTTGGGTGATTGGATCATTTAACATGATGTTCTGATCACAGATTATGGAGTTGTAAATAAGCTGAAGTCCTTTTTTAACTGCAGAACACAAACAAACCCAAAAAGAAAACTTCCTGAAAAGCTAGCATATAACAGGATATCAACAAGGAAATTTTGACAGAGATAACTTTAGATTTTCTGGAACTACCTATTGAACATAAACATCCATGTGAATATCTACTTATGTTGTTTCCCAATATAGAAATATACACTGTCAGAACCTAATCCAAGTGCAGGTGGAAAATTGTTTCAACAACTTATTAAGTGGTTTGTTTAACTACTTACTGGTTCTACAAAAATACAAGGCATAACTGGATAAATATGGGTATCCACTCCAACAAAAACTTCTGTTCCTTATACAGAAGAATTCACTTCATGAATATTTTTGACAGGTTGCCATAAGAAATGTGTCTGATGTTTATTGTTTGTTCAAGCCAGCATATCCAAAAGCTGAGTTGCAATGCTAGTGCAAGTTCTACTTTTGTCTTTGCATTGTATACAAGATCATGCTTGTGTAAACTATGAACAAAGGTTCTCCTTTCTACCAAAATGAATGCCTTGTTTCTTAAAACAAGTCAAATTAACAATTTTCACCATTAACTTTCCAACTAATTTCTATACTCAACCTTGGAAGTTGGAATGCTTTGACTACTTTGTAAACATCAATGTTTCATTTCAAGAAAATGGATTAATCAGTCCTGTTTTCACTTTATGGTCAAGTCGGCTTTTGGTAAACAAGACAAATAATCAGTCGAGGGAGGGGGGGGGAGGGGGGATGCAACAAACAAAACCATACCACTAAATCTGCCCCGGACTTCTTTGCTTCAAGTAGTGGGATGCATAGTTTATCTGGACTTCCATATTGAAACTAAAACATCAAAAACTCTCAATTAGGAAAATTACAAGCATTCAGTAGAGGATATCATATAAGTGTCTCATACATACTGCTGTAACTGCAGCATCTGCCACAAAGTACAGGAAGTCACCATCATTTCTCAGCTGCAAGAAAACAAAAGTTTGTCTATTAGACTAATAAAAGAGAGCAACAATAATTATGTATCCTCTCCTTAATTGAGAACATGATGCAAAACCCTAGAAATAAGTGCTAGGCTCCATGTCAACGATATGGTATAGTTTTTCTACAGATTATTGACAATAATCTCCTAATACATTATTCTGACAGTCTTCAGCAGCCCACATTTCAGCATATATCATCACTGATATGTCACCACAGGTGTTAAGGGTTTCAGAGAACTCTTCTACGAAAAAAGTGAAAGAGCAATGCAGTGTGATATTAGTTTCCAGAGTTAACAAGGATATCTTCATCCATATGCTGCTTTAGGTGATTGAGAGGATGATATCAGAGAACTCTTCTACAAGAAAATACGGAAATCACAGAAACAACCACAACCGACATAATAAACAAAAAAAGTCACAAGTTTCATACCTCATCAGCGCCAAACAACGATTTAACGTCCTTGGGATTTGATGCAAGTCTTGCTTCTACTAGTTTGGTAATTGCTTGCAATGTTGTTTTACATTCTGGACCAGCAGATTCACCAACCTGTAGTAGGAAAATCAGGAGTCAAATTCACTGATCCTTAAGAAATTATCTGGAAAATCCAAAAGAGTTTTTAACAGCAAACATTCTCAGTCACAGTGTCTCAAATTCAGGGTGTTTAGGTCTATTCTCTTGTAAGCTTTCTTTTGGGATATTTTCTCTTGAAAGTATTTCCCCTTCTAACTTACCCAACCTAATGTTTAGGCATTTTTCATTTGGCTACTCCCATTTGGAGCATTAAACTTCTGCTGAAACTTGAAGGCTTTGAATGATTAAGGTAATTTTCATACTGACAATAGCTAAAGTGCTCTTAAGGAATAAGCAATTATTGAAAATATTTTGGTATTATGAGGAATTTAGAGTTTCAGTGTATACATTATATCAGTTATTCCATCTTAGAGATTGGGGTTGTAATGGAAGCAGAGGCAACTGGCAGGTCATTGTGTGTGTGTTTTGATAAGAGTGGCAGGAAACCGCTTTTAGGTCATCTAAGTCACATTATTTAGTGTGTGTGGCTTTGCCTGCAACATAAGCATTTTCCAACGCAGAATATCCTCTAATTATGCATGGGGAGGGTGGTTGAGACTTACATGTTATAAAGTACATAAGCTTATTATATAGCCTCACTTTCAGACTTGTATAGAGAGCTAAGAGGACTTTATTCTCAAATAATCTTCTTCCTCCTTTAGTGATTTGAGGACAGCTTGTGTTTTTTATTTTTCTCCCTTTTATTAGTACCATTAATTTTTGAAAGAATATTCTAGTAAGCTTGTTTGTTCTGGAAAACAAAACAACTTTTACAAACGAAAGTATTGTTTCCAGGAAAACAAAGCATAATCAAAAAGGTAATTTCTAAGGACAATTAATCTTACGCAGCCTCTATACCTCACAAAGGTAGGGGTAAGGTTTGCGTAAATCCCACCCTCCCCAGATTCCACTTGTGGGACTTCACTGATGATGGTATTGTTGTTATTTACAAAATAGACCTTTGGCCTAAGTCAACCCCAAAAGCAAGCTCACGAGATGAGGAGTCTCCAATACTATACAAAAGAGACCAAATTCCCATCCACAACCAAAGTGGGAATTTTGACACACTCTTGAACACCCCAAACCTTCCAACGGGAGCGTAGATAACGCAAAGGTAACCAGAAATCGGGATGGGCTCTGATACCATGTCAAGAAATGGACATCGGGCCTATATTGTCCAAAACTAATACCAAGTCCCCCGTCCAAAAACAAAATAAAACAGAAAAACTGTTTTACAATCTAAAAAACCACCTAAGTAAGACAGAAATACAATGAAGACCATCCAAAAGAGCTCCTTCTGTATAAGCATCTATTCCTGATAAAAAGAAAACTGCATAAATATTAACAATCAAAGTAGCACAATTTTATTTACCTGCTTGTCAAACTCTGAGAAGCTGTAAACTGCTTGAACTACTGCAGAGCTTGCAAGGCTTCCACAAGTTAAGTGAGGAAACTTCAGGCGAAACCATGCACTTAGGGCTCCTGAATATGAAGTACCAAAGACAAACCATGGGTTCTCAATATTGGATCTGTTGAGTTTCACGTTCAAGGACTCCTGCAACATATCAGAAATATTACAACATACCCAGTATAGTACCCACAAACATATCAGAAATATTATCCACTGAAAAACTCATCACGCAAAGGGGTAAGAAGCGGAGTCGGGAAGTGGAAAACTAAATCAGTGATGCAACCAATGGCTTATCCATTGTCATGCTATCGGATTAGAGATAGCAGTTAGGTAACCCCACGGCTATCGAGCTAGATTGTAAAAGAAGTGGCATGCTTCAAATTCATAAGGAATTACCACAGATAAAAGAAACAAGATTAAGATGCCAACCTGATAGAAATTCCTGAAAGCTGCTAAGTCAAAAAGTGCCTGTTTTGATGACAGATATTTCAGATTCCCAGTTGTTAAGGACTTGAAGGGTGTACTCTTCCCATAATACCGATGCTCAAGAGAAACGACAGCAGCTCCAAACTTCTTTGCTAAAACCTGTTAGACATGCAAGGTTCAGAAGTATTCTTCAGGCGTAGTACATATTCCCATCCAGTCCTCAAACCGAACGAAGTAAACGTAAGTCAGCTTATGCTTTAGCCTTCCATGACTCTACACGACAAGTCATTGTCACAGACAGAGCATGTATCTATGTGCTTGTTTTGTGTCAGCTAACCAATATACTACAAGCTGGAACTCAATGCTGAGATTGTTTGGATTCGAAATAACCTCAGTATAAAATTTGCATTATTACATGGATGCTCGGTTACCATTTTTGTTTCTCATATAAATAAAATCACGCTCCACAAAACTTATGTGGCAAATCCTGTATAATTTTACACCGGACATGATGTAGAATACAAGTACTTGTATTAGCAATAAAAATCCTAGCATCTGAAATGACAAACATATCCTTGTACCTTAATTATAAAAACTGAACATGATTGTATTAGATAGTAAAAATTCCAAATAATTTTGAATTTCATGGTAAGTTAAAACTTGTACAATGCCACCTCTCGACTTTGGCGTCACAAAAGATTAGAAGTATTTCAAAAACTGGACCATTTTCATTAAAGCTTTGATCACCAAACAACACCTTACAAGCTTGCTTTGTGGTGATCTCAGAAAAAGTCAAGTCTTCCAAACCTTAATAAAAGTTTCATTTGACAAAAAAGAGAAAGTGTGAAGAAGGTTAGCATTACATACTTCATCAAGTAAGATTTTTATCTGACCATAGCACTTTAAATGAAAAAGAAGTGATGTATAGGCTAAAGGGTATTACTGGAGACTAATCTCTCTCTTCTTTTTTTTCTTTTTTTCAAAGAAGACAAAAACTGCAAAATGCACAAAAGATGCATGGGAATAGACTAGTAAACACCTCCTGGAAAAAGAGAAAGGTGTTCTCAGCGAAAAGTCCATTTGTGACTTTGATTTAGGTCTCCTATGAATCAAATAAGCACTTGTAATAACTCAGGTTATTTAGGATTATGAAGGCCATACTGGAAACTTATCTTTCTCCCCTGACAAACTTACAGAACCTTTGGTTTGATAGGTTTAGAGATGAAACAAGTAAAATTCATCATTTCATTAATGATGTACATATGTCAGGGCCTATTCTCTTTTTGCTAGCAGGCATCATAAATTCTAGTTCTCCGGTTATACCATACAAAAAAAATTATCCAGAGTATTAGGGTGCGTTTGGTATGGAGGAAAACATTTTTTTTTCAATTTTCCATCTTTGGTTGATCAAATAAGTTGCTTAAAAATAAGGAAAATGACTTTCCCATTGGAAGTAGGAAACACAAGTTCCATAAGTGGCATTCCACATTGATTATATCCTCCATACCCTCCAACACAACCCACCTCCACCCCCATCCCGATCCCCATAATGTTTGCCTATATTATACACAAATGCTTTTAGGACAATATTTTCTACTTACTTACCCAACACAAGAAACAGTCTCTATACATCCATGAGGTATGGGTAAGGCCGGTGTACATACCCTCCCCAGACCCCACCGTATAGGACTACACTGGGTATGGTGTTGTTCCAATGCTTGTTCAGCATCAAAGACACCAACAGAGGAATTTTCAAGGCACACTGCCTTGTCAAACATATAAGTCTCCACAAAGAAAACATAATATGAAAATGTTGAGGCGAGAGGCACTTGATTCCTTTAACTCAAAAAAGCATTACATCGGATTCAAATTGATATCGACTGAGATAGTTGAGTTAACACTCACATGAAAACATTTTGACAAACTTTAGTAGTGATCCTTAAGTATAAAACCAGTATTGCAGTAAATGTAGAACTAGATATAATCATACAAAATACATATAGATCAACCATTTTTCCAAATGTTGCCTAAAGAACCTAGGTGACATGAAATGGAAGAACACTTCCCTTCCCATTTCCTTTTCCAACCCATACCGCCATGTAACCCCACCCATGGCAAAAAGGGGAGATAGAAAGTGAGTTGGGGAGTGGAGGTAAAAAAAGGGGATGCCGGAAGGGACAATGACAAAGACCAACTGTCCTGATAAACAAAATCAAAGGATGAAACAAGAATTTTAAGAATGCATTCACTAGGAATAGTATCAGAAGTAAAGACTATCAACTTACACTGAGGTAATCGTTCGGTATCCCACTGCATGCAGATTCTCCACAAATTTTCAAAAATATCGGTCCATCAGGAATTCGGAAATGGTCAACAAACTCATAGTACCTCTGTCCAAATGTACGATGATCCTACAAATTGCAGCGCCGAGTTAAAGCTATACAATGGGTCAATCTACTGTAGTGAATTCCCTCCCTCATGCTCCCTCTCTCCCTTATTTACCACTTTGTTTGTCCCTCATCAGTACAAAATCACAACAACTTGTTGCAGCAAAAACAAGAATTCATCTAACGAAAAAAACATTTTTATCTCTAAAAACTACAATTTCAAGGGTATATTATGACTTTCTCCAAGAAAAAATGGCAAACCCAAAAACAATTCTTCCCAAAAAATGCATCACACAAAATTCAAAATAACACAAGAAAATTTCCATAAATCAAACTAAATGCTGTATATCATACTACTTAACAAACTCTCTTTCCTAAAAATACAAACAAATTTCACAAAAAAGGTTTCCCCTTTGCAAAAGCTATACACAAAAAACATAAGTACATCAAAAACAAGAATCCGTCTAAAGGATTCATTTTTATAACTAAAAACTCTAATTTCAAGGGTATATCATGAGTTTTTCTAAGAAAAACAGCGAACCCAAGTTTGCATGCACTTCGACTAATTCTATGGGATACTTGTCACCTCCCACCAACAACTTGTATTTTACTGTGGGGAGCAGGTTAACTAATTTTGTGGGATACCTACCACCTCCCACCAGCAACAAATATCACATTAACTGATTCTATGGCATATGTGCCACCTCTCACCAACAACAGGTATCAGCTAATTTTTCAGGATATCTGTCACCTCCCACCTGCAACAACAGATACCACATTGACTAATTCTACAGGATATGTGCAACTTCCCACCAACGAAAGGTATAAGATAGACTAATTTTATAGGATATCTATCACCTCCCACCCGCAACAGGGACCAAGTTGATTAATTTTATAGGATACCAGCCAACTCCTACCAGCAACAGATACCAGGTCGACTAATTTTACGGAATACGTGTCACCTCCCACCAGCAATATATATCATGTCAACTAATTCTACGGAATACGTTCCACCTCCCACTAACAACACTTACAATGTAAAAAACAGCAATCCCAAAAAAAAAAAAAATCCCAAAAATGCCTGACACAAAATTCAATATAACATAAGAAAATTTCCATAAATCAAATTTAAACATTGCATATAAGCTAAAAATATACAGTACTTAACAAACTCTCTTTCCCTAAAATTACCAACAGATTTCACTAAAAAGGTCCCAAAAAAAAGAAGACATAGGTCTAGAAAAAAAAAACAGAACAGGATTGGAGAATCCAATAGCTCAATTGATTAACTAATAAACACTCACCCTAAGAGTTCGATTCCTCAACTTATAATTCCCTCCCCATTTCCCTTCCCCTACTTCAAAAAGAGGATAATTACTTACGTAGGGAGAAAAGTGATCAAGAGTCTGATTGAACCAGTGTTCTTCTTTGGTTAAATACTTGTTTTCTGAATGGATTTGCTGAAGAAAAAACTGAGAAGTTGAGATTCCATTTGAGATTATTAGCAATTGCGAGAAGAAAGCAATGAGTAGAGCTAACATTGTTTGCTTCATCCTTTTGCTTCTGCTACTTTGTCGCTTTGGGGCTCAACAAAAGAAAGGTTCGAGTCCCCCCTTCATTTGTACTCCGAGTCTCGAACCCGAGATTCGGAGTTCGAATTTTTTAAATATAAAATAAAAAAATTGTGAATATAAATTTAATTAGACTTTAATATAAATATTAGACAATGAATAAATAAAAACTCAAATGAGACATATGACAATATGAAATTATAATTTCAAATGAGGTTTGGACATGAATAACATAATTTGAGATTCTTAATTATAGTTTTAATACTTTCTAAATGTAAAACTTACTTATAAATTTAATAATTTATAAATTATTTTAAATTTTATTTAAAAAGATTCATGTTCAGTGTGAAAATTGTTTATATGACATGAAAAAATTATATTGAAAAATAATTAATTATTGCTATTGCTGATTATTGATTATTGATTATTGTATTTTTATAAAAAAAATTATGTATTTAAAAGTTTATAATTATAAATATTATTTATAGGAACATGGAGATACACGATTTATTAATATGACAACTTAATATATGATATTTTATTTATGAACTATGATTTATTTATTTGATTAAATTGTGTAAGAATTTATTTTTTAATAATTTTCACAATTTATAGAGTTTTCATATGTTTATGAAAGGAAATAAAATATAACTTGATAAATATAAATTATGTATTCAAATATAATTTCAATTTCTTATCATAATTGTATATCTTATATTCTAAATCCTAAAAAAATAATCTTATATCATCAATTCATTATTTGATGATCTTTTTGTCGTTTGTTAAAGCATCACAAATTGTATCATTTATTCCACCTAACACGTCGTATCTTCTAAGATATTAGTAACAAACAAAAAACTATGGCAAGTTATATATTCATAATTATATTTATTAGTTATATATAATAAAAAATAGAATATATATTTATTAATTATTATTTTGATGAAAAGTTATACAGTATGATTTTTGGACGAGTTATACATTTAATTGATTGGCTTAAATACTTACGTTTGCTATTATTTTAGGCAAATATATACATACTAAACTATTAGTTTTTAGAGAATTTCATACTTAAACTAACATTTATTTTACCTATCTCAACTATCGCTGTACCTTAAAATAATTCTATTCGCTAGCCAAACATATCTTGATATTAAGTTGGTCAAATATTCGTTAAATTATATCAACAATCGTGTGTACACTAACTAAACATCGAGGTATATTTTAATACAAAAAGAATAATAATTGAGGTATGAACCTCGAAAAAAAATATAGATAAAAAGAAAAATGAATTGTTAATATATATACGAAAAATGGTCAAAACTACCCTTCAACTATTCGAAATAGATTAAATATACCCTTAAACTATTTTTCGGCTCAAAAGTACCCATCCTGTCTTACCATTGGACCATACTTGCCCTTCTGTTTAACAGAAGAGTTATGTGGCATCCCATGTGTGTATTAATATGCCACATAGACCTTCACATGTGCACACTCACCCCACCCACATCCACATAGATGTTTTAAGAGCCCTAATTTCTGTTAGGATTTTGCCCTGATTTTCTTATCTTATTTGAAGTTTATTTTTTCCTAAAAGAAAAGACAAAACATTACCATAAATGTTTTTACTTTTCCTAAAAGAAAAATATAATATTCTTCCATATTTGGTTTATTCTTACCTTAGAGGAAAAATTTGGAGATCTATAAATTGAAGATCCCTATTCTTATAGCAAAACACAATATAATCCACAACGTAGTCGTTTAGAAACTTTTGTTTATGGGGAGATTTTCTCTCTACAATTTTAATGTTTTTTTATTAGTTTTTAAATATGTAGGCCAATTGGTCAAATCATATAATAATATTTTGATTCTTAGTATAATTTTTTTTCATCTGATTTATCAACCATATGATATGGAATTGTAAGCTTCTGCATGACGCCCTCATCACTTTCGAACCCAACAATTTCACCATTTTTACCACATTTCATCAGTTTCTTAAAAAAGACCCAAAGAAGGTTCCTTTCACCGGTCCTAATTTCACCATGAAGATTTACACAACAACATTATTCATAGAATAGTGAGTGCAACATTATTCGTGAGCTTGTCAAGTCTTGTTGTTTTTGATAGCGTATGCCATATTAAAAATTCTAATGTAACCAACATCATCTAGTGAAGTTTCATAGTTCAAATTTCAAGCAATTCTGTTGCACTCACTATTCTCTAAATAATGTTGTTGTGTAAATCTTCGGAATGAAATTAGGTCCGGTGAAAGGAAGCTTCTTTTGATCTTTTTTTAAGAAAAGGATGAAATGTGGGAAAAGGGTGAAGTTAGGGCTCTTAATTAGAACGTCTATGTGGAGGTGGGTGGGGGTGGGCGCGTGCACATGTGGAGGTCTATGTGGCATATTAATACACACATAGGATGCCACATGCTCTTCCATTAAACAAAAGAGTAAGTCTGGTCCAATAGCAAGTAAGATGGGAAGGGTACTTTTGAGCCGAAAGATAGTTTAAGGATATACTTAATCTATTTTGAATAGTTGAAGGATAGTTTTGAACCTTTTTCGATATATATAAAACTAGCAAAATATAATAGTTTAAATATTTTTTTTTTTTAAATTAGTTGTGGCATTGCTATAACCAACTTAAGTTTTGCTACCCTTCTTGCTGAGTGTTTAGTTCCCCTTGAACACTATTAAATAACTTTATTTTTTTTAAAAATCTATCAATCCACAACTTCAATTTCTGAATCCATCTCTAAATAGTCGAGCCTAACTTTGAAGAAATTTTTTAAAGAACACAAAAAGGACCAAGTTAACAATATGATCTCAAACGCATAAAACATAAAATATAACAAACATTTTTCTTATACTTTTTTTCATTAAAAATAATAGTTGCACATACAACCAAACTAAAAAGTTTGAAAAATGCAAATACACATCTTTTTACATGTAAAAATAAACAAATTACCTTAACATCACCCCCCCCCACCCCACCCCACCCCACCCCACCCCATGATTAGAATTTTAGAAGGAAAAGTTGAGCATGTCCATGCTTAAGTTCTCCATCATGAGAGTTTCCATAAAACCACAACTATAATTTGGAGTAGCAATTGGCATCATTATCTTGTTATTGTAAGTTCCAAAATTATTGGGCTTTATAAAGGCACAACTTGAAGAAATAGCCACAATTGGGATGTTGTCACAATTGCACATTTCAATCATATAACCATCTGGATCATGAAAAAATACTTGATCCACTTTGATCCCTTCTTCCTCTACTAATGCAGTCACATACCTCAGCCCCATCTCATCTAATCTTCTCTTCACCAAATCAACATCAGTACACTGCTTAATACAAAAACATGTCAAATAGAAGTGGCATAGTAAGTGCATCGATCGCGTGGTCTAGTTGTCGATGAAGTATGATAAAAATCGCGGGAAATTAAGGTTTAAATGCCAACAGATACAAAAGGCGTTATGGTGGATGATTTCTTCTTATTTTTCTAAGGGCAAGAGTTATGTACGTAGTATTTGTGTTAGTGGGAAGTAATTTGGAGGTCTTAAATTGAACACTATTTGTAAAAGAACATGACTATTATTAAAAAAAATTATCTCTCAAGTTCTATAAAAATAAGGATTCTCCCGAAGTAATTCAAGAAAAATATACTAAGACTTTGTTGGATCGCGAATGGAATTGCTTGTAAGTTGTAACCCCCTAAGTAATATACTAGCAATATACATCTCTTTAAGGACTGGTAACACGTCAAAGCCTTTCTTCTTCATTCTATCTTCCTATTTTTCGAATAGTGCAAGTTAGTTAGAATATTATCATTATTAAAATAAAATAATAAAAGGAAATTGCATACTCCCTCTTTGTTTCAGTTTATATCTGATCGTGTTTGACTGGACATAGAATATTTAAGAAAGAAAAACTAATAATTTACCTGAAAGGAAATGTGGTTATCCTTAGGATTAATAGGGCGTAGTTCATCATTAATGTCCAAGTCCTCCATGGCTTTATTCTCAAGCAAGTGAATCCCAATACCATAATTGTAAAGCCTTCAAAATTTCAAAGTTAAAATTCTATGAAATTCTTAAAACATTTCAAAGTTTATGAATATGCCCCAACATAATTTGTTGGTGATATATATTTGTATAGCGGATGAAGTATATAATTAATGAGTTCAAATTAATGAATTCAACTGAATTCAGTATTTTAAACATAAAAAAAAATTCTAGCATTATGGTGTAGGAAAACAAAAAAATTCTAGCACTAATTTCATGTGGGAAACAAACAATGACTAGGGTTATCACTTTCTAAGTTGCATCACAATAGGGTATCTAGATAGTGAACAAAGGTAGTTCATATGTATCGTGAAGATTTTCGATAAACGATGACTCAAATCATAGTCGTTGTATATCTATTTTCGCAAGTAGAAATCCATTAATTTACTAAACTAGCATATATATTGAAACTAAAATTTCAACAAATATTAAATTTTGAATCATGCATAATTTCAAAAATGTGATGTGTTCAGTAATAAAGACTTCAAAAAAATTGACGTATGAAATTTAAATTCTGAATCGATACTAACCAAGCTCCATGGAAATTGAAAGAAGAAGGGCGTTTGACAAGACAAAATCCCAAAACATCTTCATAGAACCTCTTAGAATTCCACACATCTTTCACCAACAAAGAAACATGGTTCAATGAAAGTAGAGGCAAAGCTTGGCAACTCATCACTTCCTCAATCTCCATATTCATCTTCTTCTTTTTTTCCTTCTTTTTTCTCTTTTTTTTTTTTATTTCACTTTATATAACTTGAAATAATTTTTTGTGTTTGGATGATCAACTTAGCCTAAGATGTTCTTATTTATAAGTGCATGTATTGGAAAACTTCAAGTATTCAACTACTTACATTTAGGAACCTTCTTGGTAAGTTCATGTCATTGAGTACTATAGGACAAACATGTGTGATACATAACATCTTCTTATTTAATTGAGTTGTGTAAGAGTGAATGCAAAGGATTTTAGTTATATATATTGAACAATGTAAATAATTGTTATATCATTGATATATTTAATTTAATTGGTTATAATGAGGTCTTTTGAGATTTGAATCTGAATGGTTTAGACATTAGACCATTAAATGTATTTGTCTTTATTAAGATTTAAGGACTTAATGTGGGTCTGAATAGGTATTAATCATTAAGATCTAGAACAGAGTTTTAATATCATTAAAAGGTGTATTCTTGTGTTGATAATATTCATTATCACTCTATTCAAAATCACTCGTCACCACCACTAACCACATTTTTCATCACCAACCACCACCATCGTTACCATCGTCTACCACCAACCACTTTTATCATCACAATCACCATCATTGCTAACTACTATTGTCAGCTCCTATGTACTTTACTTACCTCATCTATCATTATGATTATATCCATTCCCATCACCATCCTTGTCTCTGTAACCACTGCCATTCCTACTACCAACAAACTCCGGCATCACAAGTAGCACCGAAGTCATCTACCACTTTACATTCTTTGGTCACCACCACCATTATCGTCACCTCCACCACCACTATCAGCCACTACCACCATTGTGGTCAATCTCTACTACGCAACCACCTCCATCATCATAACTAACATTGCCGCCAATATTACCCCAAACACATCACCAACCACCACATATTCTTCAGCCACCATCATCAACACCGCCAACTACTAACATCAACCAACTTCATCATTACAACCACCAACACCACTACCAATCACCACCATCATGATAGTCACCACAACACCAACCACCTCAACCATCACAACACCATCATCGTACTAGCCACTAACAACAACCAACATCATCACCACCACCACTACAAACTATCTCCACCATCACTAGCAAATATAGTGTTTCATTTTCTTTAATTAAATAATATTTTTTTTATTAATTTGTTTTTAATATTTAATTAATTTTTATTATTCAGATATTAAAAAACAATCGTCTGAATCATTCAATGTTCAGATCTAGAGACATTATCTTAATTATTTCGATGTGTATTCATGTTCAAACATCTAAATCTTAATGAAAACAAATGAGAGCTAAGTCATTATTTTTTTCTGCTATTACATTTTGAGTCAAAAACTTCTCTTTAGTTTAATTTATAATCATTTTTCTCTGGCGGAATTAGATTTTTATTTTTATTTCTTCAAAATTCAACATGGCATGATCCTAACCTCTAATATTATTAACAAAACGACTTAAATCTTTGCAGTTAAAAATAATTTACCTTAAATTTCAAAAATTATTAGTTAATGTAAAAATAAATTAATAAAATAAGAAATAAATAAATAATAAAAGAATCTTGGTAAAGTATCAAGAAAAATAATCTTAGCCTATAATATTCATTTTATTCAAGTGGCTTACATTCAATGTACTACTGAAAAGTAATAAACAAAATAGTAATGGAGAGAATTTTTCCTATATATCAAATGAATGAAATCAAATCATAATAAAAATCCCTATGATATTTCAAGTAAGTAAATCCCCAATCAAATATTTTCTTTAGAGCTCAATTACCTTGCCTTATAATCCATATTACTTCCCTTAAAAATATTGCTTTACCGTTATGTTATCAATAATTTACCAATTCAATTTTGCTTCTTGTTACTCTCACTCAGTCCCAATTTAAATGACTCATTTTCCTTTTTAGTCCGTTTAAAAAAATATTAAAAAAAATAAAAAATTTGAACTTCGTGTCAAGTCAAATTACATCACATAAATTGATACAGATAATAGTATTTTTCTTCTTATAATACCATTGAAAAATTCCAAATAATGTTACAAATAAAGATGGAGAATAATAATAATTCAAAAAGAGAAAACAAGCCTTGCCATTATGCCTTCAAGTTCATATGCAGAGCAATATTGACTCTACTTTCTGGATTAATTACAGGTTTATTAGTTATTTTCTTGATTAATGTTTTTTCACATTCTAAATCAGGACATTTGGGGAAAATTGATAAAATAGACATAGTTTTTGGCTTTTTATTTGTTGTTATTTTTATAATTCTAACAATTTCTTTGATATTTTTTACATTAATTGATTTGATAAACATGTTTAGAGCACTTTGGGGTTGGATTAAGGAACCAGAATCTTCTGTTTTTACAACATTATGGGAGTCCAAGGAGATTCAATAAAGAAATGTTATTGAGGAAGTTTTATAAATTTTTTCCATGATTCGAGAACTGTTAGTTCTCGAACGTAGAATGATTTGGACTTTTTTGAAATTTATTTAATGTAAAGAGGATATTATGAATCTTCTTGAAGTATTTAATTGTCAAGATCTAATCTGGTCATATCTTGATAATTTTATGAATATTCAAAAAAATTATTGGATGTTTGAGATAATTATCATCTTTATTACCTTTTCTTATATTGATTTTAGATCTTTAATGAAATATTGTATTGCATTTTTCTTGTAGTATTGTTCTCTTTTTAAGTGAGTCTCTATTTCAATTGCATTATTTCGTATTATAAAGAAATCAATTTGGATATTTGTATTATGTCTGTTTTATTTTATGTGATATTTTTATTAATTTCCTTACAATAGAATGTTTGTATATTTGAAATTTAAGGTATTTTTTATAAGTTTGACTTATGACCCTCAAATTTATTAAAATGATTCTGTCAATTACCAAACATATAATATTCTTACAACAAGTTTGAATTTTGAAGTCCTAAGTCAAAAGGACTATTTTTTTTAATTAAAATGTATAAACAGCCTCTCTTTTTTTTAATTTAATCAAAATTCACAAATCGCTTAATGTTGAGGGACTTGTCCTTAATTTAATTGACGGCCAAATGACCATTCATCTGATGAATTCTTTTTGTTCAAAATGTCGCTCAACAAAATGCTCTTTGCTAAGCGACATTGGAAATTTTTTTTATCAGAAAACTGGTGATTGGCCCTTAATTAAACTAAGGACAAGTCACTCAGTTTTGATCGATTTGTTTGTTTTAGTTAAATAAAAAAAGAAATAATTCTTCGTGCGTTATAATTATTAAAAAAATTATTCATTTAATTCTGGGCTTTTAAATTTTGATAGAATGATTTGAATAAACTCCCGCCAACAACAAAAGTGAAAATGATATTCAATGTATCTTTGTAGCTATCACATTAATCTACCTATTGACTTTAATAGAAGAAAATAGTAAAATAGTGAATATAATTCAACACAATTAATGGATTTTTTTGTGGTCCTTTGTATCTACCCTTTACCAGGGAGACTTTACAACCGGAATTTTGAAAAAAAGCCGCTTCCTCGTAGTATAACATGTATTCTTCCTTGTTTCGAATTGTGTTAAAAAGGTAGAACTTTATGTTAGCGAAACTTTTAAAATACTCTCTTTATTCATTTTTATCTATTTAGTATAATTTGACACATTTAAAAAAAATAAAAATAGAATTTATTATTTTTTAAATATAATATTTAAGAAATGACTTTAGATAAATAAGGATAAGTTAGGAACTAAAGAGAGATACAATTATCTGAACAAGTAAAATATATATTTATTTTTAATTTAGTGAATGAAAGGAGCACCATATTAGAGTTTGGCATTGTTGCTTCCCTTTCAATTTACATCAACTTATCTCATTGAGAGCAAATTCAAAATAATCGGAGCTTTAGTGCGAATAAGAAATATCAGAGGAAAAATTAAAATTAATATTACTTGATTGAATATGAAAATCATGGGAAAAAGAAGAAGACCATTTGTACTTATAATCTCAAATATTATTAATAATATTTTTGTAACTATAAATAGACATTTGGGGATAAAATATGTGATACTTGAAAAAAAAGAGTAGTATTTTTCATTAAAAAAATATTTGTAAATCGAGTGATTTTTGGATATGCATTTAACTCGAATAAAGAAAAAGTTTAAATTTTGTGAGTCAAAAAATATTCACTCAAAAAACTCATCAAAATAACTTTTTCAAATTTGAAACTCATCTCCAAATTATTATTTTTTGAAAAAAAATCAGTCAATGAGCTAAAAAATTTAAAACTTATAATCTTAAATAAAAATTTAAAACTTATAATCTTAAAACTTTTTCAAATATGATATTTGTCTAATTATATAATAAAAAAACTTCTCATAAAGAATAAAACAAAAAGTTTATACTCAATCCATTTCAAAATAAGTATCACTTGCAAAAACTTATTATTCTAAAATAAGTATCATCTCAATAACTTAAATAAAATTAATATATATTTTTAATTATATCTTTATTTTCTTGATACTTGTCAATTTCCTTAATGGACTAGTATCAAGAAAATAAAGTACACAGATATAATTAAAAAATATATATTAATTTTATTTTTGTTCATTCTTTCTCCTTTTTGTGATCATAAAAGAGTTTTTTTTTTTTTTTGTTCATTTTTTCTCCTTTTTGTGCACCTTTAAATGGCCACCCACATCTCAAAAGTAGTAACTCTAAAGTACCAAAAGTCAACAAATTTGGTGGAAAGGGTTAGAAGGAAATGACAGAACAATAAAAGGTGAAAAAATAGTAGTCTAATAAATTATTTCTCCAACTTTTTTTCAAAAAAATAAAATAAAATTAAATGTTTTTTTATATGTATAATAGTATTTAATTTTTTAATTTTTCTCTTAATGATGCTTTAATATAAGAGTGATATTATATTTTTAAGATTAAAAAAATTGTTTAATATTTTTAATTTAAAAAATTGCAAATTATTTTTAAAAATAGATTTTGTGTGAAGACAAACTAAAAATGAGAAAAAGAGTACTTGTTTTTGACATTTGGTAAAGATGTCGAAAAAAGAAAGAAGGATAGAAAATTAAATTGCTCACAATAATTCAAACGTCGCATAAGTTATATGAAAATTAATACATGAATAACTTCTTTCTTATCCAACTACCAAACGATCATTTAATTAATTTATAGATTAAAAGTGAGTTCTTTCACCTATCGTAATAGTCTTTTGGGTTGAGCTTTCTTAGTCTATGATAATGATATCAGAGTCGATTGATCCATACACGAAATCACAATTCAAGAGGAATGTCAATTATGACCAACTAAGTCATTGATTCTCAAAAAGGGTCGATTGTTATATGTCAACCGTCTTTTATTAAGTAAAAAGAAAAATGCTAAAAAAATTATAGACTAAATGAAATGTCCCACCTACTAGACAAGTCTTTTCGATTGAACTCTCCATTAGTTTGGTTATTAATTATCAAAAGGAATTATTCATATATCAAAACTATAAATATTGATATTTTTCCTTTTGGTTATTTTGTATAAAACTCAACACATTTAATATGATATTTAATTATTATTTTATAATTTTAAATAATTAAAGCATGCATAAGTTGTAAGTCAATAAATAGAATAAGATGTCATGATGACACTAATAATTTCAACACATAAGAGGTTAAAATTTGCCAACCCACATTAAACCCAAATAGTCCATAGATTTATGACATTTTAAATTCCACATCACAATTCTCCCATTTGATAAATGTTCCTTCATAAAACTCTAATGTACACTCACTTCATAAAATAAACTGAAAAAAAATCATTTTATTCGAAAATTCGTAATAATTTATCATAATCGAACGGATTCTTCTCTTAGTGAAAATTCTGAATTCGTGGCTTATCAAAAACAACTTCACCCTTTATTAGTAAAAATTTTGAGTCAGCAACTTATTAGAGATTTTTTTAGTAAAAATTCTCAATACACTTATCAAAAGCAACTTCACCCTATATTAGTGAAGATTCTGAGTCCGACACTTATTAAAAGCAGCTTCATCTTTTAGTAGTGAAAGTTTTGTATCCATGACTCATCAAAAGCAGCTTCACACTTCATTATTGAAAATTCTAACTCCGTCAAAATAACTCCCCTCCTCTCTTCCCCATCATTTTTCTAGTAAAAATTCAAAGTCCGCGACTTATCAGAGAGCAACTCCATCATTCAATAGTGAAAGTTTTGTATCCACGACTCATCAAAAGCAGCTTTACTAGTGAAAATTCTAAGTCCGTCACTTATAAGAAACAACTCCCCTCCGTCATTTTTTTTTAAGTAAAAATTCTGATTCCGCGACTTACCAAAATTAGCTGTACCTGCCAATAACACTCATCTTCACTGTCTCACCCTCACAATGATACCCTTAATCTCCATGGCTACTTCTTCATCTTCTGTAAATTTCTTCTCCTTCTTCCTCTTTCTCTTCACCCATTCATTCTTCTGCTTTTCTCAACAAAACCTAGAAATTCAAGCACTTCAAACCTTCAAAATTAGTATTCATGACCCACTTGGAGCACTCACAAATTGGGATTCTACATCTCCTTCTGCTCCATGCGATTGGCGAGGAATTGTTTGTTCAAATGATTCCTATGTGAGTGAAATTCGTCTTCCACATTTACAGCTTAGTGGGTCTCTCACTACCCAGATTTCTGATTTCCGTATGTTGCGTAAGATTAGTCTTCGTTCAAATTTCTTTAATGGAACTATACCTGCTTCAATCTCCAAATGCAAACTTCTGGATACTGTTTTCTTACAGTATAACTCTTTTTCTGGTGAAATCCCGCCGGAGATTATGAATTTGACTGAGCTTGAAACGTTTAATGTGGCTGGAAATCAGATGTATGGTGAAATACCCAGTGATTTGCCGGTGAATCTGAGGTATTTTGATGTCTCGGAGAACTTGTTTTCCGGTGTTATACCGGAGAAAATATCGGACCTCTCTCAGGTTATTCTGCTTAATCTGTCGTACAATCGATTCTCCGGTGATATTCCGGCGAGTTTAGGTAGGCTTCAGCAACTTCAGTATCTTATGCTTGACTACAACGAGTTAGAAGGAACAGTTCCTTCTGCAATTTCGAACTGTTCGTCGTTGGTGCATTTGAGTGCTGAAGGGAATGGTATTACTGGTGTTATACCGGCGGGGATTGCTGCTCTTCCGAAGATTCAGGTGATAAATTTATCGCATAATAAGCTTTCTGGATACTTAGCAACTTCATTTTTCTGCAATGGTTCTGTATATCCTCCTTCCCTTCAGATTGTTCAGTTGGGTTTCAATGCTTTCGCTGAGATTCTTCACCCACAATCGTCTAAATGTTTTAGTTCATTGCGAGTTTTGAATATTCAACACAATCAGATACATGGAGATTTCCCTTTTTTCTTGACAGACAATTCTGCATTGTCGTCCTTGGACTTGTCAGGGAATTTGTTTTCGGGTACAATCCCGAGTTCCATTGGGAATTTGTTGAGGTTGGAGCAACTGAGAATAGGAAATAATTCGTTCGAAGGTGATATACCGGTTGGGATCACGAAATGTAGTAGTTTGAATGTTCTTGATCTTGAAGGGAACAGATTGATGGGGGAAATTCCAGTTTTTTTAGGTGGTCTTAGTAACTTGAAGATTTTGTCAATGGGAAGAAATCAGTTTTCGGGTTCAATCCCTTCTAGTTTTAGCAATATCACTAGTCTTGAAAGTCTGAATTTGGAAGGAAACCGTCTTACTGGAAGCTTGCCTGAGGAGTTGATGTTTTCGAGCAATTTAACCACATTGAATCTTAGTGGAAACAAGTTTTCAGGTAGTATTCCTGTTGGTATTGGGAACCTTCAGCAGTTATCGGTTCTAAATCTGAGTAAGAATGGCTTCTCAGGGACTATCCCGTCTAGCATTGGAACTTTGTATAAGCTTGTAGTTCTTGATTTGAGTGGACAGAATTTATCAGGCGAATTGCCATCCGTACTTGGTGGTTTGCCTAGTTTACAAGTAATTGCTTTGCAAGAAAACAACTTGTCTGGATATGTTCCCGAAGGTTTTAGTAGCTTAATGGGTTTGCAGTACTTGAATCTATCTTCCAATTCATTTTCAGGTCATATACCATCTACGTTTGGGTTCTTGACCTCGCTAGTTGTCCTTTCGTTGTCTAAGAATCACATATCTGGTTCAATACCTCCTGACTTGGGTAATAACACTGCTCTGGAGATTTTAAATCTGAGGTCAAATTCATTGAGTGGCCAAATTCCTTCTGATCTTGCACGTCTCTCCCGTTTGAGTGTGTTGAATTTGGGTAGAAATACCCTGACAGGTGAAATTCCAGAAGTTATTTCCAATTGTTCATCCCTCACATCAGTTGTGCTGGACACGAACCATCTTTCGGGGAACATCCCAGCATCACTCTCCAGCTTATCAAGCTTAATTACCCTTGATCTCTCCGGAAACAACTTGAGTGGGAAAATCCCAGAAAATCTTACAGTGCTCCCTAACTTGGTGAACTTCAATGTATCGAACAATAAGTTGGAAGGCCAGATACCAGTGAAGCTCGGTTCTCATTTTAACGATCCATCGGATTACAGTGGCAACCAGGGTTTGTGTGGGGAGCCATTGAATAGAAAATGTGAGCGTACTGGTAATGGTAAGAATAGACTGATTATGTTTATTGCAGTGTCTGCTAGTGGAGGTCTTCTCCTTGCATCATGCTGCTGTTTTTACATATACGCCTTGCTGAGATGGCGTAGGAAGCTCAAAGCAAAGGCAGCTGGAGAGAAGAAGCATAGCCCTGCAAGGGTTAGTTCGAGGACCAGTGGTTCTCGTGGCAGTGGCAACAATGCTGGACCAAAACTTGTTATGTTCAATAACAGAATTACAGTTGCTGAAACAATCGAAGCAACTAGGGAATTTGATGAGGAAAATGTTCTTAGCAGAACACGCCACGGAGTGCTATTCAAGGCCTGTTACAGTGATGGAATGTTGCTCTCGATCTGTAGACTACCAGATGGATCACTAGATGAAAACACATTCAGAAAAGAGGCTGAATCGCTTGGCAGAGTGAAGCACAGAAACCTTACTGTTCTACGCGGGCACTATGCTGGCCCTCCAGACCTTAGACTACTTGCATATGATTACATGCCAAACGGGAACCTTGCAACACTCCTTCAAGAAGCATCTCATCAAGATGGCGGTCATGTTCTCAATTGGCCAATGCGACACCTCGTTGCACTTGGCATTGCCCGTGGGCTTGCTTTCCTCCACGCAGCCTCTATCATTCACGGAGATGTTAAACCACAAAATGTACTGTTCGATGCAGACTTTGAAGCCCATCTTTCAGACTTCGGCTTAGACAAGCTTACTGTAGCCACACCAGCCGAACCGTCCTCTTCAACATCAGTTGGGACTATAGGCTATGTAGCGCCAGAAGCAACATTAACAGGAGAAGCTACAAGACAATCAGATATTTATAGCTTTGGCATTGTATTACTGGAACTGCTAACAGGGAAAAAGTCGTTAATGTTCTCGCAGGATGAGGACATTGTGAAATGGGTAAAGAGGCAATTGCAGAGAGGGCAAATTTCAGAATTGTTAGAACCAGGACTGCTTGAACTGGACCCTGAATCATCAGAATGGGAAGAGTTCTTATTAGGCGTAAAAGTAGGCTTGCTTTGCACAGCACCGGACCCCCTTGATCGTCCCACCATGACCGACACTGTGTTCATGCTCGAAGGTTGTCGTGTTGATCAAATTTCACTCTCCTGAAGAACCACGACCGGCAATGGTGACACGTAAAACCCAAGGTCTCATCCTAATTCCTTGCCCTTCCAATTGACTCTTTGATATTTTGAGGAGTTGCATTGCAATGCAACAATAGCTAGCACTAGAACTTAAGTTTTTTGTTTAAGGAAAAGAACAAAAAGAAAATATTCTCAATTTTTTTTTAGCTATAGCTATTTTATTGATTTTAGTTTTCTATTACAAAAGTGCATCTTGTGTTGAAAAAAATGAAATGAATTCTTTTAAGTAATTCAAGAAATCCTTTTGAAACAACTGCTAAGGATTTATTTTTTTTCTTTTTTGAGTTTAAGTTTCGTGCATTGACGCATTGTCAAGTTAACTTGATCGACAACAACATGTAACTCTTCGTAACGAGTGTGACAGGGTAACCTAGAAAGTGGAATACTAACGAGTCGGTATATATAACTTAAATCCTTTTAAGAGTGCATTAATGGTAAGGGTCAAAGGTTGTGGCTATGGGGATTGGGGGGACAAAGAAAAATAACTCTCTTTTTTTGAAAAAGACAGTAAAGGAGACTTAAGGGAAAAATGATTCTGATGGTGACACACAAATGGATGAATTCCAAACATTTTGTGGGTTGTGTCATTATTTTATGTTTTCCTTTTGTCTTAGTTTTGTGATACATGTGCAACATGCTTAGAAGCATTTTGTCTTGTCCATGTAATTGGAATATCAATATTTGATATTTGTATTGGCGTCTCACTAATATTTATGTAGTGTAAGACTCATTTTTGGGAGAAAACGCTTTTTATTAAGGATATTTTCATATTCAAAATTCAAAATCGAAATTTCAAATTAAAAAAAAAGAATAGTCACATTGATTGCTTCTCTCACTTTGAAAAGATTTTTCCGTATTTTTTTAATGATGATCTGGTCGAGAGAGTACGATACATCAGTGTAAAAGATTTTCTTTTTTCTGTGAGCTTGATTTACTTGACCGAAGGGGGCAGCAGAACTTGAAGGAGAAGAATAAATACCTGGTCTATAATTTTGACAAAAGGAGGACAATTCTTGTCAGTCTCCGAAGGACATCGAAGACTTGGAACTACATCGATAAACAAAGCATTTTCCTTCCTCACTACTATCTCGAGAGAAGCAATTGGCCTTAATGATATCATTCAATTGAATTATTGAAATACTTATCCATATTTTTGTGGGGAAAAGGCATAAATTCTCCTCTAAACTTGTGCCGAAAAGTCAGTTACACGGTCAAACTATTGTGACGACCTATTACACACCTAATCTTGTTCAAAGTGATATTAATACCCCTAGAACGTGACATGGCAAAGAAAGTGTCTTCACCTTCCTTAAGGTGCGTGAGAAGAAAAAAATGTATGTTAAAATGACAAATTTCAACACATGGCACTATTTTATTGGTCATTATATAATTATGTATTATAATTTTTAATATATTAATTATTTCAATTTTCTTTTTTTAAAATTTTTTTTATTGGTGGCCCCAATTGCTTTAAAGCTTTTACATTTTTCTTTAGTTTGAGTTCTTCTTCTTAAGGAATTACTGCATTTGTCACCATTGATTGTTTGATGGAAGCACATCCAACACTCACCCATAAAGAGGAACTTTTAAAAAATAGAAAGGAGTGGAGAAGATGATGACTTCCATCGAAAAGTTAATAATTTTCAACTTCAAGTTCATGATTTTTCCGTTCGAACTCGCCGGAGGATTCACCGGAGAAGATCACCGAAAATGAATCATGAGAAAGATAATGATTTCTATTGAAAATACTATGACATTTATGCATAAAATTCATGATTGTATTGCCTAAATTTATCAAAAGTTCACTGAAGAAAATGATTTCTCAATCTTTGTCTTCTCTGTACTCGCCGGAGAACTACCAATAACCACCACAATGTCATTTTTATGTCTCATATCATCAATAGCATATTTAATTAATCAATTACACACAAAGAAATACCAATGAAATGCTTGATTTACATACATAGTTATCAAGATTTTTAAAGAATTTTACAGATCTGAAATTTTTTATTTGTTCCATCGACAACAATGGTATTGCCCATCGCCTTTCCTCGCTGCCAACATCTCTATACTTCATAATCGACTTACTGACTCCTATTTTCTCTTCAATTTTTTATTTTTCCCTTCAATTTATGAACAATGGAGAAGGAAGAAGAAATAGATTTTTAAAAGAGATACGTATGGTGAGAAAAGGAAGATGCCCATATTTTTAATTTTTTGCAAAAAAATAAGAAAATATATTAAGGGAAAAGGTTTTAAAAATTTAAAATAATATTATTTATTTGTGAAAACGCGTGTATAACACTTTTTTTATATACAAAACTGAGTTTGTCTTCGGAAGGGGGTATTCATATCACTTTGAACAAGATTATGTGTGTAATAAATCGCCACAATAGTTTGAGCGTGTAACTTATTTTTCGGCACAAGTTCAGAAGGAAATTTATGCCTTTTCCCTACTTTTGTGCTTCCATCAATCTATCTCTATGTATGTATACATCAACATGTCTTTACATAGTTTTTGTCCCCTAAGTGTGGTGACTAGATATTATGATTTTTATGTATGGATGTTAGGAAAAAAAGACAGAAAAATATTTCAAGATCTATTCAATTAAGTAAATATGGTGTGTCACACCTCATTATAAAATATTTTTCTAAAAAAAAAATAATCTTAAAAAATGGAAAAAAATGACTTTTCTAACCGAAGTAAAGAAACCAAAGTTTGAAATATAGTGACATTTCAAGCTCAACTCCATGAATTCCTACTCCGTGACCATCCCACATCCTGCCACTCCGATACCTCCACTCCCTACCCCATTTTATTTTCATAGTGTTTCTACTAGATTATATATAAATGATTTTGATATAATTTTATTTTTTATTTACTTATCAAATATTAAAAAATAAACTCACTTATTATTATTTTTTTCATGAAAAATATTGTGGAACATAACACGAGATTATGCTCAAAACAGACAAGGCCAGTAACCTGAAATAATTGTCCATACATAAACAACAGAAAATTATTTTACTACAACAGCATCATCTATATAGCCTAATAATTCTTCTTTTTTTTGTTCTATAGCAAAATCATCTATAATTCTTCTTTTTTTGTTCTTTTTTTTAGAAGAGTGCAAATTTTTAAAATAAAAAATCCTAAGGGAGAAATCTTGTAAATTTTTTTTTTCAAAATATAAACAATTAATATAAAACGAAGGGAGTCCTACAATGCAATACTGGTGTAGCCTATCATTATTGTTGTTCCAAAGGAGACAGCCCCACACGGGCGTAGTTGGATGAATTAACCAACAACTTCTTAAAATTCGGTTGAATAGGTCTTATAGTATGTGATTTGAATTTATTTGGGGTTTTAATATAGATTTTAGATATTAGATGCAAATTATTACTTAATTTTTTTTTTACTATAGATGATTTCTTCGAAAATTTGTTTTAAATTATTAATTTTAGGTAAGTTTGTTATCAATTTAACGTTAAAAAAATCATTTTACTGAAGCAATAATTATATGTATTGTTAATATAGTTGTACTAGTAATAAGTTACACATTTTAAATAAAGATAAGAGTTAGAATTATAGTATCTGATTCAAGAAGTCAATAACTTGATATACGTTACTGATGTTTGTTCTAATAATTGAAAATATAAAAGAATTTGCATTTCACTTTGATCAACACTTTTCGTCTATAGATTCACATTCATATTTTTGACACTGTATTACAAAAACTTATCAAATTTTTGAAAAAAGATAGTGCAAAAAGGAGTTAAATAATAATAAAAAAGATAAATGATATGAGTGTTAACAAAGAAAATGTAAGACAACAAAATAACTTTTTCTTATAATAATTAATTTTTTAATAAGAAAAATTCACATAATTTGTTCTTGATAAAAATTTGAGGCCCCTAATTTACATATGCCTTAATTTTTATAAGCAAGAGCTGTCCCTGGACACCTATCGTAATGATAAACAACAACTCGTCTCGTCGTGATCTTCTTTTGAATTCTCAAAAAAACTTATGTGATAGTATTTAATTGAATATTAATTTTAACAAACCAAAAAGACTTTAAGAAAAAGCAAATTTGATTGAGGTATAGATAAATAAATAAATCTTGAATTACGAAATGGATGAGTTACCATGAGTGAAATGAGATGAAAGAATTTATCGAAGTTTAGATAAGAGTATGACACTTTAGAATGTCAAGTCAAAATTCAAATAAAATATCTAAAACATTGAGACTGTCAAGCCAAACATCAGATATGTCTTTAGCCATCAAAGCAAATATCAAACAAAAATATCTTTAGTTTGTTTGTACAAGTAATATGTCAAATTTTTCAAATATTTTTTTGAACTTATATTTTGACAAGTCTAAATTCAGATTCGTGTATGTCTAAAGTTTGTAATTTCATAAGCGATTTTTTTCAACTTTAATCTCATAAGACTAAAGTTATTTTAAAACAACGAATCTTAAAAAGATATATACTTCGATCATAGCTTAAATAGTTATCCTCAATTTGACTAGATGTGCACTTGTCTTTTTTTTTTTTTAAAGGTGTTCGACTATTCGTTCGTTGATATGGTGCATTTTTTAGACATTTTAGCTTGGTATTATATGTATTAAGTTTTTTTAAAATGTAATATTAATACAATACCTTATTAAATAAGTATAGTTCAGTTTTTCTTTTTACGATTTAATTGGTTTGGTATCTTCAATTTAGATATAGAATTGTAGAAAAAAATAATCTTGGACGAAACACTAAAGAGGTGTTTGATCATTTTTTTTTGCTGGATTGAACTCCAAATAACATGTTTGACTATAAAAATGATGAATTTCAACTTGAAGTTGAATTATGAAATTTTCAAAATATCAAAAAATTATTTTCACATTTTCACTCTAAATTATTTATAAAAATAATTTCAATTTATATTTATGGCCAAACACAATTTGAATTTACAAATATAATTTTCTACTTTAAAAACGAAATGTTATCTTTTTCTTCTTCAAATATTCATGATCAAACACATCCTAAATTAAAAAAAAAAAGAATTATAAAACTTTTAATTTTCTTGGAAGCGGTGAATCTAGCCTTAACACTGCATTCATGTGCACCAGTAACTTTTGTCCAAATTATATATATATATATATATATTTCAAAAATAAAATTTTAATTTTATTTGTCATTTTAACATAGCAAGAATTTTTTTTTTCTTCATGTTATACCTTTACCATTAATTACTTATTTCTCAAATTATTATTGAAGACCGAATACTAGGTATCAATAAATAAGAATAGTATAGTAAAATAGTCAGGTCAATCGTTGTCTTTTTAATAAGCGTGTTAGATGTGATAAGTAAAAGTAAACGGAGAGATTAGTAAATTTGGAGAAAATGACAAAAATAGTCCTTAATGTATGACTAATGCTTTATTTTAGTCCTTGATATATTTCACTTGATTGAAATGATCCTTAATGCGTAACAAAAATGTTCCTTTTGATCCTTAATATATTTCACTTGATTGAAATGGTTCTTAATGTTTGATAAAATGTGTTCATTTTGATCCTTTACCCTAAACTTAACTGATCTATTAAAAAAAGTGTCAAATTTTACTATGGACCCTACGTGGCTAACAAAACTAATATGGTGGCTAAAAATCTAACACCATATTCTCTAATTTTTCAACAAAATTTACTATATTCTCTTTTCTAAAATATTATTCTACTGACGTAATATCCATTTCTGTTTTAAGTAAGAGAAAATAATAAATTTTGTTAGAGAAATTTTTATTAGATTTCATGGAGGTTTTCTTTTGGAGTTATTAAAGAAGACATTAATGATGAATTTTGTCAGCCATGTGGGGTCCACGATTAGTTTAATATTTATTTTCGATAAATCTATTAAGTTTAGGATAAAACATCAAAATGAACACTTTTTGTTATACATTAAAGATCATTTTAATCAAGTGAAATATGTTAAGGACCAAAATGAACATCTTTATTATATATTAAGGACTATTTCAATCAAATAAAATACGTTAAAGACCAAAATAAAGTATTATCCATACATTATAAGGATCATTTTGGTTATTTACTCAGTAAATTTGACTGCCCTTGTTAAATGTTTAAAACTTGGGGGTCAAAAGTCATATATTACCTTTTATAAGTACTTCACATTTCCATTTGCCGGTATTTTGCGTTACGAGTTCCGACGAGCAACTCGCCGGAAACAACCATTAGGTTTAGCAGAGAAGAAGAGAAGGTTCTAGAAGAATAATAACGATGAGTCGTAGCTTGGGGATTCCGGTGAAGCTTCTACACGAAGCAACAGGGCACATAGTAACCGTGGAAATGAAGAGCGGTGAGCTTTACAGAGGAAGTATGGTGGAGTGCGAAGATAACTGGAATTGCCAGCTCGAAAGCATCACTTACACTGCCAAAGTAAGTTTTTTCTACTTTTTAGTTCATTGATTTGGTTTGCGCCGTATTCCTTAAAACCCTAAATCCTAAACCCTAAGTTTTCGTATCAAATTATACAAAAACAATCTACAAACAAATGTACAATTGTATTACTTTTTGCTTATTTGTTAATCTCTTATGGCTAATAGCCTGAAAAATTGAGCCCTATGATCTTTTGCTCTGTTTATGATTTGAAATTTCCATGTTAGAAGGAATGGAAGCGAGATACGAAATTATTGCACCATGAAATATGAAGTTCTAGACAGTCTTCTAAGTAGCTTAATTGCTTATTTTTGGTGACGGTGGTTTCCGAGTCAATTTAGGTGCACCTCGACTATTCCAGCAGGTACCTGCTACCGCCAACCAACTAGGTACCAAACAACTTTGTCCACTAAGGCTTAGGAATATGAGAATGAATTATCTAGTGTTTTTTTATTTCGTTTGCATTGGAACCAGAATCCTCATGGTTCTCCTCCCACTTCATTGACCACTAGGCTATACCTTTAGGTCCATCTTTTGTGTTCTTCTTGTCCTTGAAGAGGTTAATGTTCAGTCCTTTAAATTGTTATGGTGCTCCAACTTCAACTCTTCAATGGTTGAGTAAGTTTCAAGAATTTTTGAAGTGGAAGTTCATATGTAATGATGTAATGCATCCAAGTGTTGGCTAAATTTTTTTAAGTGGAATTTATCTATCGTGTTCATTATCCTAGCCTGCTTTTGTGCCACATTGTCATCCTAGATTCATAAGCTGAAAAGAAAAGGACTGATAGGTGGAGATCTAAAATATCTGTCTCAAGAAAGGTGTAACTTTCTCTGGATTTAACCTACTGATTGAGTATAGACACATTCCAGGTAGACTGCTTGCCTAATTGAATAAGAGTTGGCAATATTAGGTAAAGGGAAACGATGAGAGATTATGTCACGCAAGGTGATTAAGGGAAATTGGTCAACAATGATGCACAGACTGATCCTGAGAAAATGGTGGTTTTTGAATCTCACCTTTTAGGAGTTTGACAAATATCGACATTATTTTCTATTAGATGGTGAACTAATTGTTTTAATTGCAAATCTGGTTATTACACCACTAAATTCTTATAAGATTGGTACTTTTTAAATTTCTGTAATCGTGCGCTTTTTACTTTAAAGAAGTGTGCATCTCTTCATGCTTTTTTCTTCAACCCAGTGGAGTGTGAACTGTCCTCTTTCACTTTTCAAAACAATCACTGTTAATTTTAAAAATATTAATTTTTATGGGGCTGCAAAATCTGAAAGTAGTATCCCTATCAATATCAAACAATGATCATGTAATATGTCAAGCATTAGTATGATCTCATATACAGAGATTGCATGTGTGTGGTGTGGTCACTTACGTTTACATGGTTTAAATTGAAGCTTGCTCATCCATGTGTACGCAAAAGATAGAGAACTTTAGTAGTGTTTGTTTGGCAGGATATAAAATATAAAATATTGCGCTTTATAATATAAAATATAATATTGGGCTTTATGATATAAAATACCAGAACAGGTGTCTAGTGCTGGTGGTAGAATTTCAAAGAAGAGGATATTTAGTGCTTGTAGTTTTTTTTTTGATGACGAGGGAAACCCGCAGCTGCTATCCTTTGGGTGCGCACAGGGTAAAACCCCCGCTCCTATGCAATAGCTCGCAAACCACATAGGAGAGGTAACCCGCACTAGGCAAAGCCCGGTGCGACGAGCTCGACCCAGAAGGCAAACCCCTTGCTTTTGCTGGCAAGGGGTTTCGGCCACCCCGAAGGGTAGTGTTTGTAGTTTCTTTGAGCTTATGTTTTTCTGTTGGTTTTGTCTCTCTTTTTTTGTGTGTTTTCTCTAGATTCCCTTTTTTGATTCTCCATTTCTGTTTTAATGGGATTCTATTTACCTTATTTACAACAACATACCTAGTGTAATGCTACAAGTGGGGTCTGGGAGGGTAGAGTGTACGCAAACCTTGTAGAGATTCTATTTCCAAAGACCATCGGCTCAAGGAAAATTATATCAAAGTATATTGAAAAAAATAATGAAAGTGAAGAAATCATGGCAAAAGAGTATAGAAAGCATGACAAAGCATTTTGAAAAAGGAACAATAACTACAACAAAATAGTGTGATAATCGAAGTACAAGAAACCCTATTTGCCTAATATATTAGGAGATATACAAGAATGAGGATACTACTAAACCAAGTTTGTCTTGCACTACAATGCATGCCCTTGATAATTTGTCATTTCGTGAATGGAAAATGCATCAACATAGAAATTATTGTGTTCAAATGAATAAACCACACAAATCTCTCTGATCTTTTGCCCCAGTGTGCAATTTTTGGGAATATGTACCCCCACTCTGCTAGGCACATTAATGATGATGCCTGGCTTGCTGCTGGGTGCTTGGTGTTCAGTGAATCGTGCACCTTCATAGCTACAATATTTGGTTCCTGTTTTGTTACTCATGGAAAACGAAATGTATTGCGAATTCCTGCTTTTTATTTTCAGTATTGGTGACACTAATTGCTAAAGTGGGTTAATGCAGGATGGAAGGGTGTCACAACTGGAACACGTTTTTATTCGAGGCAGCAAAGTCAGGTATGTGGTCCTCCTTTTCCATAATTCTGTTCTGCTTCTGGCAAGATTGTAGCTGAAATTTAGTTTCCGCCAGGTTCATGATAATTCCTGATATGCTTAAGAATGCTCCTATGTTCAAGCGGCTAGAATCCAGAATCAAGGTACACTTTAGTTGCACCTATATTCATTTATCTGTTTTAATGAAGTGCTTTGACCTATGTTTGATTTTATTTATTGAAGGGCAAAGGTACATCACTTGGTGTTGGACGGGGACGTGCTATGGCCATGCGAGCTAAAGTCAGTGCTGCTTCTAATTTTACGTGTATTTCACTTGCCAACAATTGTGCTTTTTTCTAGCAAAAAGACATGCCTGATTATGAACTTGTTTGCAGGCTCAGGCTGCAGGTCGTGGAGCAGCACCTGGTCGAGGTGTTGTGCCTCCTGTAAGAAGATAATCTCCCCGCATTGGTTGGTATCTGGTTTTTGAGTTCGTAAATTCATTGTAATAGTGCATGAGAAGCTTTGTATCGCTGATCTTGTTCTTATAATTGAGAAATGTGCAATCTGAGAAACACTCGATGTAGGATGTTGACTCTTTATTCCAGATATGACTAGATATAAGTAAGTGATTTTCAGAATACAACATACAAGGATGTTTACCAGTCTTTCTTGCAATGTGGATCGGGACAAGTTTCTCATTATGGCTCAAAGTATTTCATTGGGACTATGTGTAGCTTAGATATGTTTTTATTTTTGATAACTGTAGTGTCGAGGCTAGCTTGTGCGCACCTCGACTAATTCCACAGTATATCTGTCACCTCCACCAGCAACAGGTACTAGGTAACGTTCACCAAGGCTAGAACAGATGGGAAGAAATCATCTAGCCCGGATATGGTTATTCTTAGAGATACTAAAGGAAATGGTCTGTTTAGGGAAGGCATCTTCTCGTGGTTAGCTCTTATTGCGATCGATGGCTTGGTTTTACATCTTTCCACTAATCTTTGCTGGGTGTTTTTTATTCCATGTTGTTGGTATCCAAGGGCTTTCAATGAATTTCACTAGAATGTTATAATATTCCTTTTGCTGGGACAACACCATGGCTTTGGTTCAATAGTAAGAGTACGATCCATGAGGTGTGAGTTAGGCGTACGTGACGAGTTCAAACCCTATCAAGAACAAATGCTTGGTATTTAAGTAGAGCACGGCCGAGGCTTAGCCCTTTATCCATCAAGTTTCAAATCTTGAGACTGTTGGCCCTTGGGATTTCTCAATGATTAATAAAACTTATAGTGAAGCAAATATTCGATGTTGGTTTTCAATATTTAGAAAATGTGGCCTTGTTGATGAAGGGTATTTTTGGTTTGGTTTGGGTCATTTTTATTTTTTTGGGACATGTATTCTTACTTTTTAAATTTCCATGTTATGGAAGAGAAGACCCAACAACACCAAGTAACCACTAATAGATTCTTGAAGTACACGACCGACGGTTGGAGTGGAGTGGTAAGTGCTTTTTCATCCATTAGAGGTTTTGGGTTTGAGTCTCCTGGTGAGGAGTTGTCTTTGTTAGGGAGCGTTTAACTTTAATATGAGACTTTTCGACGTGAATTTCGATTTAATCAGACTCTAATGTAGATATTGGATAGAAAATCAAAAAAAGAAAAAAAGATTCTTGAAGTAATTCCGGACCCAAAATCATTTTTCTGATAGGACGACCTTTAATAAAAATATCCATAACCTTTTATAGGAATATCTAAATGACAAACCGTTTGAAGTGATGAAAACTATACTTCAAAAGATTTAGTATATTATTATATATATAACTCATAGACCAATTTCTTATAACGGTAAGATACACTTGTTCTATATGGTTACTGATTTGTATTATATGTTACGTAGGATATGTGTATTACTTATTTAATTTTATACAAAGTTTAAGTATTTATTTGTGCCCATTCTAAACTGAAAGATATAGATGTCAGCTAATTATCAATAACATGATTGATGCATTTTTCCTCATAATCAATCTACATGCAAAAGGAAGATCATATTTAGCTTTTCTATTTTTTTTTAAAAGAGAAGTATTGAAAACATTCTTAAATTTGGTGTGAATTGTTAGTTTCATCTCTAAATAATTGACAACCTCAAAAAGATCCTTTTACTTGACTAACTAAACTTAAATACACTCTTGAATTTTCGTCAAGTTTAGGGGTGCTTTTAACACTTCTCTAATCTTTTTATTAAAAGTTTCATGCTTCTACGAGAGTTTGAGACCATTTGCTATGTCATGTGACAAATTGGGGTATGTCTAAATTTAGTTAGTCTAGTATATGGGAGAGTGTATTTAAGGCTGTCAATAATCCTGAAATGAAGGTAATAATTTGCACCAAATCAAGAGTGTTTCAAATACTTATCACTTTTTTAAAAAAATAATAATATTTTTGGTATCATTACTCTGGAGAATTATTTTTTAAGAGCTAACAATAAAGTTTAGCTTGCAGACAAAAATGACAAATAGTAAAAGATAAAATAAATAAGTTGTGTATAATTCAATGATAAGACACAATATTAATAATTGAACTTCCCCCAAGTTTGAATAATTGTCTTTTCTCCCCTATCATATGCAATATTTATTTGATTTAATCGGATGTCAAATATACATCACTTAGTTAAATCAATGATTCGACCAAAATCATACAATATAACTGAGGTCAAATATATTTAGTCAACTAGTTTGAGGACTAAAAGTACAATAAAATAATAATTTAGTATCTCCGTGCACTTTTAATTGTCATAGTTTTCTTTTTAGAGTCAAACTATAAAAACATTGACTAAAATTTTAAGATGTATTTTTTCATCTTATTGATATGCAAAAAATTACAATTTATAATACTTTTCGTATAGTTTTTGAATATCTAAATTTGTTGTTTAAAATATCGAATTAATGTAGTCTAATTTAACTTCGAAAATGAATCAAATTGACTTTTAAAAAGCGCAATATGACAAATAAAAGTGGACGGAGGGAGGGAGTAGTTAATAATTAAAAGAAATTTGAAATTTGAGATCCTCGAGAGTTCTTGAGTTTTGAAGTTAGAAATCCGATCTATTATATGTATAATGTATCCCTCAACTTTTGATTATAATTTAAAATTAATTGGAGCTCCATTAGTTAATAAATGAGGAAAATGTCTTCCTTAATAGAAGTAGGGGAACGAGTTCCACAAGTGACATTGATTGTGTCCTTGCCACCCTCCAACGCAATTCATCTTCACCCCACCCTCATATCCCCTATCCCCATCGCCCCTAACTCCCACTATCACCTCTCACAGTATTTGACTAGATTAAATATAATAGTTTTAGAACAATACTTTATACCAAACACAAGAAAATAAGCAAGAAACAGACTTAATTTTCTTTGAGAACATTTTCTATGGAAAAACATTTCCCTCATACCAAACACATTATATATCGTAGGAGGTGGGGACGGAGGCTACGATGAGAGTAAAGATGAGGTGTGTACGAGGATGAGGAGGATAAAATCAATGTGGAACGCTATTTATGAAACTTATTTTCCTTATTTTTATTGACAAAGTCATTTTCCTTATTTTTAATGTACTTATTTTCCTCTAAAATGCTTTCCAATTTTTTTGACTAACCAAAAATTGAAAAACATTCATCAAAAAATAAATTTACTCAAATTTATGATGGTACCTACTACATGACCAAATTTGACTCTTTTCCCTCATATTAAATTTGGCAAGTTGGATATATTGTGTGGTAGGAAAACTAGAGGGGACAAATATTGAGGCTGCCAATGAGGTACACAAAAAGCAATATAGATGCATTAGACAACAAGACAAGGGTTTAAAACTAGTGATTATAATCCTCAATTTGTCTTTTCTCTAATCCTAAATCAACTTAACATTAAACCTAAATGAAAAAGACTAATAACAATTTTGAACAGTTTCATCCATACATAATTGTGTGGACCAGTTCATTTTGTCCATAATTAATTAATTTTCAGATATGTTTTTAAAGTATGTTGTTTCTCTCCATCTTAAATCTTGAAAAAGAATGGTCACCGTATCGATCAGGGTTGTGATAGAATAGTAAATACACATTTATTTTTAATCAGTAATTTCGAGTTCGAACCCTACTGAATACGAAATCGCTTTTGTTAGAGAGTAATATATGTTGGGTTCAAAATGAATCAGGGCGTCATGCGGAAACTTACAATTATAAATCAAGACGGTGATAAATCAGATGAGAAATAAAAACATACTAAAAACATATTATTAATATAGGGTTTGGTTGATCGACCTACATATAGAAAACTAATATCAAAAAGCATAAACTCTATTGGGAGAATAATCTCCCCATAAACTAAATTCTTAAACGTCTACATTGTGAATGCTATTGTATTGTGGTATAAGAAGAAGAGTCTTCAATTTATATAGTTCCAAACCTTTTTTCCAGGAAGGAATAACCCAAATATGGAAGAAAATTATACTTTTCTTTCAGCAAAAGTTAAAACATTTATGATAATACTTTAACTTTCCTTCAAGAAAAAGAATAAAAATCAGAACAAAACCCTAAGAATTTACTCCCTAACGTGTAACTTCCCAGCATGAATCTAAATTTAGTGAAACATATCGAATACCGAGCATCGAACAAAGAGCCAAAGAAAATAATCTTGAAAAGGGTCCATTATTGTCTTTAAAAATCTATAATTATGAGGTTGCTAGTGCATGACTAGTGATACTCAATGGTTGGTGTTGTCCCCATACTACTGTTTATTGTACGTTATTAGTACTGAATCTTGTCCCATGTTATATTCATATGTTTACAATATCTTCCTAATTTTACATAGGGATATCATGAGGATAATTTTGAGCCAAATTCAATAGGTTAGAATAACTAATTCCGTTATTTTAATAATTTTCGAATTATTTAATGTTCATAATCAAATGTGGAGATAACGTAAGTTTGCATCTTATTTCGAGATTGTTATCTTAATTCTACTAACCAAACAACTTATTTATAGGTTTCAAATTGAATGTCTTGAAGCTTGTTAGTCGTCTTCTACGTAAAGTTGTTTGGGATTCAAGGCTGACTTGTAGGTCGTCTGAATTGATTCGATCATTGCGAACAATATTTTTATCAATCTCATTCTACTACTCTCTTAGTACGAATTCTTGTTAGTCTATTTCTTGATTTCGATCTAAGAATACAAATGATTAGTACACGCTTTGAGTACTATGTTATAATGAAAAGCAACGAAAAAATGATATTGAATACTTGAAAATAAGGCAAATTATTCACTATGTTATAATGAAAATATTTTACTTTTAAAAAGATTTACATATGTGATATGTTAATTGGGCTTGTGAACAAAATATACATATTTAACAAAGATTTATAATGAAAATATTTTACTTTTAAAAAGATTTACATATGTGATATGTTAATTGGGCTTGTGAACAAAATATACATATTTAACAAAATCAAATACTAAGAATTGCTTTAGATCATAAATTTTGAAAGTCTTTTATTTTTTTAAAAATAAATATATAATGTGTCAAATCAAACATTGTAATATAAAATAGGACGGAGAGAATAAGAAAATGTCAATGTTTAACTATTTTGTTTCAAAATTTATATCATTGAATAAGAATTGATTAGGAGCTAATTAAGGCTATGGTCATAAGGGTCCTACTAGCATGTGCTCAAAATAATGTGTGTTCAACAATGCATCAACATATGGTCAAATTATCATGAGTTAATCCAATCAAAACAATTAGTACTTGATTACATCATTGATACTATTACTACTTGATTAATTAATTATTATTAATAATTATTCCATCGTTTCAATTTATTTGTTCTGCTTTTCTTTCTTGTCCGTTTAAAATAGAATGTCTATTTTTTTTTGGCAACTCTTTTTTTAATTATAATTTTTCACATGACATGTTTAAAACCATAAAATTAAAAGACATTTTGATACAGTTTACATGTCTTTAATTTAAGATCACAAGATTCAAAGATTTTCTTTAAAGTTTCTGAAAAGTCAAAAGTATTTTTTTTCTTCTTTTAAGTGTTTATTTAGAGAACTAAAGTGTTTGCTAAAGCTTTTAGAAAAAAAAAAAAAAGTGATTTTGAGCAGTAGTAAAAGTTTAAAAAAAATACTAACATTTTTTCCAAAGAATGTTTGAAATTTTGATCAAGCATATATTGTTATTCTGATATTGACAAAAGTATTTTTCAAAATAATTAATTAAATACAAATAACTACTCTCGAAAAATACTTTTTCTTTTCGATAAAAAAAATATTTTTCAAAATAAGTTGTTTGGCCGTCAATTAAGCAAAGGACTAAGCTTGGCAGTGTGTGCAAGGCAATAAGGGTCCTATTTGTAACCAAAAATTTAAGCAAAAATTCTCCACATTCAATGGCATTAACTTGTCAATCAGAGCTATGATATAAAATACATTTTTTCCTCGTCGGATGTCCGCATTTACATTAAAGTTTCGATTAAATTCATATCATACACTACAAAACTCATTCAGGGGGCGCTCCCAAGTTATTTCACAAGTGATGCTTATGCCCAAAAAGTTTTTTTTTTCTTTTTTCATTTTCCCCTTCTTAAAAATGATTAGATGATTTTTTTATGTGTTTGATTAAAATATCAAAACTAATAATAAGAACTTTATGTATTTGGTAAAAAATATAATTGATAAGTTGTTCTTTTGATGAAATGACCAAGTACCCTAAATTTTTTTATAGAAAGATTATAAATTTAAAAGTATTTTGTTAATAAATGGTAGAACAAAGAATATGAAATTGAGTGGAATTAGAGGTTTTGTATTGGAAAATGTATTTTGAGAGTTTAAAAAATATGAAGAATAAAATAGTGATTTTTTTTTTATCAAACTAAAAGTGTTTATGCCTATTTACTTGACCTATAATTAAGCATCTTGAGTGTTCACCAAGATACTTAAATAGTTAGTATCTACCTTTTGATAAATAAAAGTAGTTGATACCAAAGACAAATTTTAGAATTTAAGTTTGATAAATTCAATCTTCAATGTTATTGCTATTGAATATATTGTACTTTTAAATTTATCGACTCAAAATTTGATTTGCTGAAATTTGAGTACTTTTTTCTTAAAAAAGTCATACATATATGTATCTTTTTCATATTGAAAATATTAAATTCAGGTGAAGTCATTAAGTAAGTGTTTGGCCATGCGATACCATATCATGATATGAAATTGTGAGATGAAATCAGCGTTTGGACATGCAATTTTACGCTGATTCCATCTCATGATTCCATATCATGAGATGTGATTCCATATTCTCCAAAAATCATGATATGAGAATTCCATATCATGATTTGAGATATTTTTAATACAAAAATTGATCCACAAGTTTATATTTTTTTAAAACAACCCCACATTTATATCTACTAACCATTTATTTTATATGTAAATAAAATTTATAATGACATCATTACTTTTTAAAATTTATTATTCTACATAAAATTTATTATTCTCACCAACATATACCCACTTTAACTCACACCAACCGATTGTTGAGTAATATTAAAGACTAGTACACTACAGTTTATGTTCAATTTTTTTTTTATTGAATTAAAATTTGATGAATTAAATTAGATGAAACAGTTACTTAAGTGGAGAACAAATAGCAATGTAATAATTTATTATGCGATTTTATAATTTTTTGTTTATTTGGTAAGATTGAATAAACAATTAGGGCTATTTTAATAGTTTTACAACTTATGAGATTCTTATGTTTATGAAAAAATATGCAACACCAAAATTTTATATCGCATGTCCAAACAAAACTTCAATTTCATCTCATAATTTCATATTATGATATCGTATCATGATACCATATCGCATGACCAAACGGATGGTAAGTATACGTCTACGTCTGTCTGTGATGGTTACCTTAGTCAAGTTGATCAATAAGTCATCTTCGAAAGAGTTTCGATAATTACACTTTATATATCGCATAAGAGAAAGAGTTTAAACTTTAAAGTGCCATACGAAAAACTTTAGATAAGGAGATAGGAGGAAAAAAGCAGAGGATATATATATATATATATATATATCAACTATTTTTATGATATTGCAATAGTTATTTTGCTTTATACAATTTTATTTTTTTACCAAAATGAAGAAAGAAGAAATTAATTTCATCTTATTATGAACATTGAAATTTATGTCTTTGACTCAACTTAAAGTTTAGCACTATTTTTACGTCGCTAGCATTTTGATAGTGGAAAAATTATTTATATTGACGATGCATATTAATTTTGCTTCAACTCAATTATATTAATTTGAAAAATGTTGTGGATATTCTCTTTTTTTTTTGCTCATGAATAGTAAAATCAAGATTTATAAATGGGTGCAAATATAACACCACTTGTCAAAATATTAAGTAACACATGAGATTGTACAAACTCAATCCCACAAAAGTTAATTAGAAGGAATTTCTTTATGATAAGCTAAAAATAATAATTAAATTCAACTATATTCACTTAATGGCCTAATCTAGCTGCTCCATAGTAATCTTCAATAGTGTCTCGCTGATTTAAAGGGCAGTATGATGCAGTAAGCTCTAGTAATGCGTAAGATTATTCCAAAGAATGGTCGGACCACGTTTAGATCTTTTGTACGCAGTTTTACCTCTTATTAGAACATTGACATTAGAGAACAAAAATCTTCTTCATCACAAGGGATTGTAAGTCCCATATCATGGTTGAATCCAAATTCTTCTTCAGCCCTTTGAAGCAAACTTTGAAATTCAGGATGTGTCAACCAAGAGATTGGAATTATGTATCTACTTCTATTTTCACCAACATATACTACAAAGTGGCCTTTTGGTACATCATGAGGAAGTCCATTCTCATATTTTCCAAAACTTGAACACCTTTTCAAGATTTGTTTGAGGGCTACACTTTGAGTGATGTGTTTGCTTGATTTCTTTAGAGCCATTTTTTTTTTGATATGAGGAGATTTGGGAATTTTAGAAAGGATGGTCACTTGAGGTGTGGTTTGAATATTTGAATTTTTTGAGTTGTGTGGAATTGGAATTAGGGAAAGGAAAGTATTTATGGGGAGAGTGGAAAAAACAATAGCACATGGTGTGTTGTGAGAAGGGAAGAAATAAATAGGTATTGAATGTTGATTTTTGGGATTAGTCTTGTAAGCAAGGGTTTGAGTCTCTTTTGTTCTTTCATCCATTGGTCATATGCCCTACTTATGTCATCCCACCTAAAAACACTAGACTTGGACCACACTCACCTCCTTAGCTAACAACCAAATGTTGCCATGATTTTTTTCTCACTTTTGTTTTTTGTTTACCCCTTTTCGAGCTTCCATCCTTTTACTCTCTTGGTTACTCGAACTCCTGACTAATGGCTGGAGGTGGATGATGCTTATAACCAGATGAGAAATCCCTTCTTATCTTTTTTGATTTTCGATATTCGTATTGAGGCCTGATTAAATTTGCTTTCACTTTTTCTTCACCCCTCCTGACTTTTTTCTCCCTTGGTTACTCGAATTGATAATGTTAGGATTAGAGGTGGAGGGTGCCTATATAGCACCCGAGCAATCTCTTGAGCATGTCTTCTTTTGGTTTCACATCTTGTGTTCAATATTAAATGTGGATTTGCCTTAAAAAGTTCACGTTTGGGGTTTAAACGCTCTCTAACAAAGGTAACTGTCTATCCAGTAGGGTTAAACTCTAGTCTTCTGATTAAGGATAAATGAATACTTATTACTCCACCCAAAACCTGTGTTGATTTTTTTAAACTTTAATAAAGACAATTCAATGTACATAAGCTCCCTCACTCGGTGTACTTTAGCTCTCGCGCCTCTCTTGTTATGCATGAGCTACATAAGAGGGGTGAATTACATTAAATCTATTATAGACATTTCTTTACTTAGCATTTTTATGAAAGTTATTTTTACGATTTAAACCCATAAATCTTTAATTGTTACTGCCAAAACTTTACTTTAATAATGTTTTTTTTTTATATATAATATAGATAGGAATGTAGGTATGGAGAAGTATCTTACAGGCAACTAGGCAAGTATATATGGGACAAGACAGTCCATCTCTGACCTGCATAAATAATTATTTCTTCTCTGTCAATTTATTTGACACTTTTAAAAATGATATTTTTCATATTTAGTAATAGGTTAATTTTAAAAATTTTATTTAGCTTTTAATGAAATAATTTATAATCACAAAATTTTAGAGAAAAGAACACTTGTACCAAACAAAAAAAAACTATTTACAAGTGGCTATATCCTTACTTTTACTATCCTCTGTTTTTAACTACTAATGCTGCTTAATACCCTCAAAGTATATATATATATATATATATATATATATATGAAAGAAGCAATACTTTAGTGAAAACACTACTCAGTTACTCCTCCATATCATTAGAGTGTATATATACTCTGATGGCATCAAGGAGGAATATGCAGTGATTCAGTGAAAAGACTGATCAATTACTGTTGTTTATATATTTGAATAGAACAAGGGGGTAGTCGGGTAAATAGTTTGGGTTGTGGGTCCAATCAGGATAAATATCTGGGGAAATTACGCGGATAAGCAAATATATACTAGTTAATTAACTAACATAACTATAGTTTGAATTAATTACTACTCGCAACTTAATTTTAGCTATAATTATGTGTGCCTATGTCCTCTCTTCCTCTCTACTCGCTTATACATATACAAAAACAAATTATACATATACATATACAATTATATGACAGATATACAAATACAATTCGCCTTTCTTCACTCTCTTTCCTTTCTTGCTCGCCTCTCTCCTCCCTCTCCCGATCTTGCTCGCCTCTCTCATCCCTCTAACATGTAGCTACGAATTGTAATTAGCAAACTATAGCTATTGAACCTAATTAAAATTATTTTAGTGGCTATTTGCGAAAGTTGTCCAATTTGGATAAATAATTTGTCTAATGGGTCTAATCTATGTAATTATCTCAAAATTTTATATGGCTATCTTTTTATACCACAAATTTCAACTATCTCCTTATTTCTCTTAATAAATTTTATGCTCAATTAAATACATTCACATAAATTATGATAGAGGGAGTATATTTAAGTTAAATGAGAAAAAGTACCTAAAGAGAAAATGTAAAATGATGAACAAAAAAAAGTCTAACCAAAATATTTGAAAAAAAATATAACAGAAAAAGTATTTTTAAAATGGCCACATTGAGACAAAATTTTCTTTTGAAAAAACATGGTGTGGGTCCAGTAATATGAAGAACAGAACCACTAAAAAAGTATCACTTTTGGTGATTCAAGTTTGTTAGATTTCATGATGTTGAATTGTTGATTACCTTTTGAGATGGAACCTTCTAAGTTTACAAAATTCCCACTTTTGTTTTTTTTATCATACTACCAAGTACCTCATTTTAATCTATCAGGATTGTAATAAAGTGATAAATATCTTTTTTTATTTTTAATTAAAAATATTGAATTTAAATTTTTCTAGATATAAAATCGCTTATGTTAGGAATCATATTATCCTTAATGTAAAACTCTCTCGTATAAATTCAAATTTAGTCAAATATTATCATTGACTAGAAAATAAAAAAATAAAAAATACCTACTAGTCTAGTAGAAAATAATTAACCTAAATCAATCGCTTAAACTAAGAATAGTCGAATGATATATAATATATATATTTTTTGTTTTTCTTATGCCTTTCTAGGAGGTCTCACCTTTTTGCTTATTTGGAAGTGACCGTTGTTTACTCCGGACAACTCCTTCTTGTCTTAATTAAATGTAATATTTGAGTTTTTTTTTTTGTACAACTTTTCCATTTGGTCCATTTTAAAAAATGTCTTTTTTCCTTTTTGACAAATTTTTAGTTTTAATTTTCCACATACCATGTTTAAGAATACAAACTTGAAAGACATTTAGGTATATTCTATATATTTTTAATTTAAGACTACAAGATTTAAGTCTCTTTATTTTCTTAAATTTTGTGTCGTTAAAACAATAAAACCTAACAAATTGAAATGGAGGAAGTATACAAGTCATGTACGATCAAACTTCGTTATAACAATATTTCACTATAAAGTCCGGATTTTCTTTAGAATCTATTTGTCATTCTTGTATTTTATTTCTGATCTCTAATATCATTCTACCTGTAATATATAATAGTGATATTCATTATAGAGGTACATTCTTTATAAAATTATCCTTCTAAACTAGCTAGTTATATTCAAATATTATGTATGAAATATATTATGTATAAAAATAAAATATTAAAATATTTATGGTACACATCATTAATATCATGCACATACAATAATTCAAATACGAATATCTAAAAGAAAAAAATATACATTTAAATGGTACACATATGTTATGGTTATACTCTTTCTATTTATTTTTTCTTAGTTATAAATACATTCATTTTTCTTGGAATATCTATATATAATAGCACCTTACTATAACAATTAAAGAATTTTGATACAAATAATATTATTATAACAAGATTTGATTATATAATATTTATATAATCAATATAAAATTTATTTATATCGACTTAAAAAATAAACCGTGAATCTTGTCGGCAATTTACACAAAGAGGCTACTAGAATGCAATTATGATAAAAATGATAAATTAGCTTTGTCAATTTAGTTTTTGTGGCTATGAATATTTTAAGAAATTGTAAATAGTTATGAATTCTAATTTTTGTGGCTATAATTAGGTATTAGCCATAATATATATAGATATGTTTTTTTTTTACAATATTGATATAAGAAAAATTGCAAATCATAATATTCTTTTGTAGTTATTAAATTTTGAAATATTTAATTAACCTAATATTATTTAATTTTAAAAATTAAAATATGACAATTATTTTTTCTTCTTCTTAAATTTGGTATACATCACATCAAATGTGAGATGAGTAATTGATTGTCAAATGAAATTGCAACAATTGTTGATGGGAAGACCATATAACACATATTTGCTTGACTTTTTTTTGTCTGCGTTCGATATTCATATTGGAGTCTGACCATATCTGGATTCGAGCCAAGAATTAAGCGCTTATTAACATAAGCAACTCTTTACTCAAGGAGACTCAAACTCGAAACATCTGATTAAGAATGAAAGAGTACTTACTACTGTATCATATTTGCTTGACTTGAAAAGATGTTTGAGTCCTAGTTAATTAATATTCTCCCTCATTCAATTTTTGTCGCATATTTTCTTTTTAATCAGTTTTAGAATAAAAGGTATATTTATATTTTAAAGAATTTTAATTTTTAAAATTCTTATTTTTTTTAAAGTCTTAATGAAATGATATATATAAACGTTTGATAATTATTTGAGATCGTAAATTTCAAAAAAAATAAAATATCCAATCAAAAAATGTATTCTAAATTGGGACAAGTGAAGTGATCGACAACTAGTGCTCCTTTGTATTTTAATTTATTTGTCTTATTTTTTTCTAATCTGTTTTAGAAAGAATATTTCTTTTCTAATTTGATAACTGTTTAATTTTAGTATCTCACATAGTACGTTTAAGATATAAAAAAAAGTTAAAATATATTTTAATACATTATACTCCCTCTATTTTATATATTAATTGAATTCTTAAGACTTTTTTCATTGTTCAAAATAATTGAACTGTTCAAAGTTCAAGATATATGTTTGAATTATATTTTTCATATTTGTCCTTTTATTTATTGAAGTTTTATATTTTCTAGATGATAAATTACACTACTTACAAAGTATATTCATGATTTCACAAAGGGTAATATTGGAAATTATAGTTTAAATTATGTTCTTCCTATTTTTGTTTAATATATGTGCATTAGCTCACAAATTCAATTAATACTCTCTATGTCCCTAATTACTTGTCCACTTTTGCATTTGCACACCTATTAAAAAACAATGATTGATATAGTGCATTTATCATTTTACCCCTATTAATTATGAAGTGAGTGAATTAAAAACTTAAAATTTTCAAGAAGTTCTACTTTTTTCAAAGTAATTAATTGAGGGTATAATAGGTGAAAAAATTGTCCTTTCTTGATTTGTCAAAATGGACAAGTAATTAGGAACAACAGAGGGATGGTAAGTAGATTGTTCGATAGCTTACCCACGAAGATGGATTTTATTCTGGTCGGCTTCATAACAGAGCCGTTATTCCCGGCTGGCATAATATTTATCCACGTGGCTTCTAGTGTCTTGGAGTGGATAACATGACAAGTGTTTATATAACCATTATTAAAAGCAACACAAAAAAGATAGAAAGTACTAATTTTTAAAGGGAAATTGAATTAGATTAATTAAAAAAATTGAATTTAAATATTTAAAAATTATACAAAAGTACTATAATTATTAATTTTTCTTATTTCAATATGATAAAAATAATAATTGTATCTCTTAAATTATTGATAAAAAATTTTGTAATTTAATTCTCAAGAAACAAATTTTACAAGTATATTAAGACAAATGGAATACCACGCATGATGGTTTTGACGTCCTGTTCATTCCACTTCGAAAACTAATAAAAGGGGTTGGAATTTGATAAATAAATAAAGACTGAAACTTCGTTTAGTCGCCATAAAAACTTTAAATTTGAGGTTGAATAACTTCTTTTTTAGAGTTGTTAGTAAAAAAATTAGCAAATAGTGACAATAACCTATCAGCATGTCTTCTCATTTTCATGAAGATTCCTTAGTGAACAAAACATTCATTTAGAAAACTATATATATGTTCTTATGTTTCTTTTTGCAATATTTTTGTAATAATGTGAAAATAAAAATGTCTCAACATTGAAACCCTTGCATGTGACTTATTATGAATTGTCAAAAAACATAAGCACAGAAAAGCTGACAAAAAACATTTTTCTTAATTAGTCTTTAAAAAAATTGTTGAAAGACAAACAGCCAAAAAAAAAAAACATATGAAAATAAAATCAATTTTGAACCACAAGAATTGATCAGTCTTGTGCTTTGATGGCATGTTATGAGAACTTTTTTTGATTTCCCATGTTCAATGGCCAATAAAGCTTCCTTCTTGTATGTCAATTGCTCTATATACCAAAGAAATAAATCATCCAATAGCTTTTTGTCATGACAAATATAGATATAAAAAAAGCAACAAGCAAGACTTGAGTTGGCATATGCTAGCTAGCTAATACCTAAAGGATTTAAGTAATAGACTTGACTTCAAAGATTTTTGTGTATGTTACCTTCTATCAATACATTATATTATGGGATAGCAAGAGGCGACTTCAGAATTTTTGCTTTAAGAAGTCAAAATATATATGAAAAAGCTAAAGAAATTCAAAATATTTTATATATATAAAAGATGATCTGACACACAAGACATTCACATTCATGTAAGGTCTGAAAAAGGGTCACAAGAAAAATACGCATTTTCAACATATTTAATATATATATACAAAAAAAAAAAAAATACTAATCTACGATGTGTAACTCAGGATTTACTCCCAACTCTCCACCATAAAAAAAAATATTTTCACTATATCTCAGGAGTAGTAAAAAGAAGTACGGCGGAAATTTTTCAGTAAATTGGAAAAAAATTATTAAAGTTTCGTGAGTGAAAGTAATTTTTTTTTTGTATAATTTACATAAATCTCATAGTGTTAAGAGTTAATTACATTATTTCCCTACTCTTTTGCAAATTACAACAGTCCGTCAAAATTTATGAATTTCGGATACATCACTGAACTTCCGGATACATCACTGGACTTTCGGATACATCATTAGACTTCCAAATACATCAGTAGACATCCGGATACATAGGCGTGGATGTATCAAAGATGGGAGAGATGTATTAGAGAGGGGATAGGACATCCAAATACATAGGGGAGGGATGTATCCGAGAGGGGGGAAGAATATATCAGCGAGGAGATAGGATCCGGATACATAGGGGAGGGTCGGAATGTATCAACGAGAGGGAAGTGATGTATCCGAGAGGGAATTTTTGAAAAAATAAATAATTAAATGATAGAAAATTTTAAAAATTATGATAAAATAAGATGTGTATTTGAGTAATTTTTCTAAAATTTTACCAATTTTTAAAATTTGAGTATATTTTATAGATAAATTTTGAAAATTTATAATTGAACGCTAACTTAGATACTCATGGTTGATCAATATTATCCTTCACCACATAACAAAAAGAACATAAATAATAAATAACCCTATAAAAGTGTAAAGGTCAATAAAAATGATTAATGGAGTGGGGTGCACCCTCCCATGTTCTATGAATGAGAATGGATCACACTAGGACCCAAGGACTTGTAACATTAATATGGAACACACAAATGGCATTTTCTTTGAGTAGATTTTTTTTCTTTTATAATAAGCACGTGAACATACAAATTAGTTATTGATGAATTCAAAATTTATAATTAGGTCAAGGGATGCTGCTATACCATTACATTCATTATTGTTTGGTGACAATATATATTATTTTTTTCGTTCTAATTTACATGACATTGTTAATATAATTACATATCCTACAATTCAACACATTTTGATATTAAAGATTTGGTCATGCATATATATTTTTCTATACTTCAAAAAATTCTAAATATAAAGAGTTTTTTACGAGTTTAGTTCTTTTTAATTGTCATGTATGTCCATTAGCTAAACAAACAAGGTTACCTTTTACCATGAGCACTAATTTGATAAACCCTTTGATGTTATACACATAGATATATGGGATTCATATAAAGTTTGTATCAATTATAGATATAGATATTTCCTCATTCTTATTGATGATTATTCAATAATTATTTGAATTTTTCTTTTGAGATTGAAAAGTGATGTCTTTGTTGTGTTGCATGATTTCTGTCAACTTGTTGAACTCAATTTTCTGCTTTTATTAAAATTTTCATATTTGATACTCTCTTTGTCTCAATTTATATGACTTACTTTCCTTTTTAGTCAGTTTTAGAAAGAATAACACATATTTTTATATTAAGTAACAATTTAACTTTAAAATGTCCATTTTATCCTTAGTGAAATGATTTATAATTACACAAATTTCTATCATTCGTTTTAGACCACAAGTTTTAAAAGTTTTTCATTATTTCTTAAACTTCGTACCAAGTCAAACTACCTCACATAAAATGGGACAGAGAGGGAGTAATAGATTTGAATTTTTAATTGCTCTTGCTCTCTTTGAATCCAAGGACATTGGTCATCAAAATTTTCATATTCTCATCTTCTTACTGATTTTCAATCCTTTCTTGCTTCCTTCTCCTCTAATATTGAACCTCTTCTTTCTTTCAAGCCATCAAAGATTTAAAAAAAATGAAAACAAGATATGCAACTTGAGACTGAGGCCTTGGAATTAACAACATCAAACTTGGAAAGTAACTAGTGGATTTGTATTCAGAGGCGGAGCCAAGATAAAGAGTTTGGGGCTCTAAATTTCCTTTAGAACCGTCAATCAATTTTGTTAGGAGTTCACAAATTAATATGCATATATATATTTAATTAATTTTCTAGTACAAATACAGTCTACGGAAAAGCTACTGAATTCGTCCAAACTCATAAACACCCACCTAGCTCCGCCTCCTGACCACATTTTCATTGGTTGTAAATGAGTATATGAGATTAAATATAATGTTGATGGTTAAGTTGAGAGTTATAAAACCAATCTCTTGATTATTATGACACTTTTTTCTAGTGCCTAAGCCAACTAATGTTAGGACTATGGTTGCATGAGTGCTCACAATGCCTTGCTCAATAGTGATCTTAGGATAGAGGTGTGTGTGTCCTTACCTAAGGATTTTAGTAGTCCAAGAGGTATATATGGTTTGAAGCAGGCTTCTAGGTGATTTTAGTAGTTCTTGATCACAAAAAATATTAAAGCAACTTTGATATCTAGGTGAACTGGGATTTTTTTTTGAGATATAGTTTGCTAGATCAAATGAAAGATATCTAGCAACTTTACACTTGATAAGGTACATAAAGAAACAACTATTGTGTGAGTTCTTGATTTCCAACAACAGTGAAAAACATTTGCAAGTTTATTGTGATTTAGATAGTTTATAAAATGTCTAGAAATTCAATCACTAGGTGTAGTTGACTGGGTTGTTATTGAAAGAGCATCTAAAGTTTCTTATTGATATGTACTATGACAATAAGGAAGCACTCCAAATTGCATCTAATCCCATCTTAGAATCACGTAGACCGTTTCTTGGTACTCTTCCATTTGAGAGTGCGTAAATTGACTCATTATGAAGTCGAATATGTGACAAGTAGATCAACTTCTCCACTATAACTTTGGTCAATTGAATTTTCTTCTTTATTTTTGAATTTTATATTCGAATCAATAGGTGTTTCAGTTGAAAAACTACCACTTATTCCTGTCTCTTTTAGTAGATCTAGTACGTACTTCCTGACACCATAATGTCTTCTTTTGATCTTGCTACTTTCATGCAGAGAAAATATTTCAATTGGCTCAAATTTTTTATCTCAAACTCTGAGGCCAGCTGTTTTTTTTAATTCTTTCAAGTCATCTTCTGTAAATATGATATTAGCGACATACACTATCAGGATAGTTGTCTTTCCTTCGTGAGAGTGTCGAATGAACATGGTACGATATGCTTGCCCTTGAGTGTACCCTTATTTTTTTTTATAAATTGAGTAAGCCTCTCAAACCAAGCTCTTGGAGATTGTTTGATCATGTAAAGAGGTTTCTTTAACTTGCACACTCTAGTTCCATACCTTTCTTCAAAATCCGGAGGAGCATCCATGTAGACTTCTTCTCCGAGTTTTTCTTTCAAGAATGCATTCTTCACGTCTAGTTGTGTAAGGGGCCAATCAAGATTGGCATCAATGGTCAGAAGAACCCTGATTGAATTCAACTTGGCAACTGGAGCGAATGTCTAAAGATAGTCTATCACATCGGTCTGAATGAACTCTTTTGCTACCAAATGTGCCTTATACCTCTCTAAGAACCCATCTGATTTAACTTTGATGGTGAACACCCACTTGCAGCCCATTATTTTCTTTCAATGTGGCAGTTCCATTATTTCTCAGGTTTCATTTCTCTCAAGAGCATGTATCTCCTCTAGAATTAACTCTTTCCACTTGGGAACATTCAAAGCATCCTGCACATTTTTCAGTATCTTCATTCAAGATAATTGAGAAAGAAAAGCTATTTAGGAAGGGGACAAGTTTCTATATGACAAAAGATTTGACATGAGGTGGTTTGTGACTTTTCTTACCCATTTATATTTGACAATTGAAAGATCAAGGTCTAAAGTAACAAGGGATAAATCAAAATTATATTCTGGAGAATTACCTTGTATATCAGTAAAAACTTGCAGGGTGGACATTTGATTTTGATGAGAGTCCTTAGTTTCTTTTTCTTGATTCTAATTTCTTCTTATGTAAACATGTTATTCTTTTGATTGTTACATGTCCTTGTTATTAATTGTATTATGAAAAAGTTCAGCTATCCCAGTTTTCTTATTTTCATTATTTAAGTTGGGATCCCTACCCTTATCAAGGCTGTTATTACCAAAAGTACAATTTTTCGTATCATAAAACTTGGATCCTTTTGTTTCTCATATGTAAGGTCGAGAGAATCCTTACTATCTATTAAATCTTCACTATGTTTCTTTCACTGAAGATGAGTTTCAAAAAATAATTGAGATTCAAAAAAGATGACATCCATTATGACAATAATCTTTCTAGTATTGGGGTCATAACACTTGTATTCTTTTTGACTAAGGGCATAGCAAAAAAAACACATTTTTAGCACATGAATCAAGTTTACTCCTATTATGATCATGAACAAATACACTACACCCAAAGAGTTTCAAAGATAGATCAGTGGTCAATCTAGAAGTAGTCTTGAACATCTGAAATGGGTTTTAAAGCCTAGAATATGGAAATACATCCTATTAGTAAGATAGGTGGATGTCAAAAAAGCTTCTCCCAAACGAAATTTAGGGACTCCACTTATGGATATTAATGTTCTAGTTACCTTCATAAGATACCTATTTTTTCTCTCAGCTACTCCATTTTGTTGGGGTATATCATGACATGAACTTTGGTGCACTATTTCCTTGGAAATGAAAAAATTATCTAGATGGTTATTAAAATACTCTCTTCCATTATCACATCGAAATATTTAAATTTTCTCATGAAAATGTGTCCCCACCATCACATAAAAAGGCCTCAAACACATGTTTTACTTCACTTTTATCTTTCAGTATGTACACTCAAGTTAATCTTAGTATAAGCATTTATGAAATTCACAAACCACATTTTTTCATTTATAGTTGCTATCTTAGAAGGTTTCCAAACATCACTATGGAGTAACTTAAAAGGTTTCATGGCATGATATTTTTATGAAGCAAAAGATGAACGTCTATGTTTAGTCATTTCACAAAATTCACACTTAAAGAGGATGTACTTTTATTATGAACAACTGAGTTAACAATAGTTTCAAATAATGAAAACTAGGATGACCAAGTCTATAGTGCCATAACATGATTTTATTATCAATTTGAATAGAGATCAAACAAGCTGAACTAAAATTTACTGAACTATCTCCATTTTCAAGAAAATAGAGACCTTCAGACTCTCTAGCATTGACAATCATCCTCTTCGAGATTTTATCCTGAAATACGCATAAAATAGAATCAAAGATGACACGACAATTAAGGTTTGGAGTCAAATGTTGATGGACAAGATTATGAGACAATTTTGGAACATGGAGGACATAAAAAAAAGTCAAAAGAAGGATTAGTTTGATTGTCCCTTATCCAGTAATTGCTAAGAAGGAATCATTAGCAACTTTAATTTTTTTATTTTCTGCTGAAGAAGTGTAAGTTGAGAAAAATGAGAATTTCATGTCATGTGATCACTAGCCCCTGAATCTATGATCCAAGAACTTATACCAGTTGAATTTGTACTCACAAAAATGAATGGTACATTATCTGTTTAGGAAAAACAACAAGTGGGAGTAGAAGGATCAAATTTACTGGTTTTAGAGTTGAGGTTGGAGAACTTGGAGGAATTTGTGTAGTAATTCTAATTGTTCCTTAGTGAATGGTGACATTTCTAGAGAAGATCATGGCCTGATTCTTCGCTAGTACACTAAAAGGCCTGACTGTCATGGTTATCTACCCTTTTTGTTCATCTAGACGGTTTTCCATGGATATTCTAGCAAGTCTTACGAGTGTGCCTGTATTTTCTTGTAGAATTCACACCATGACTTCATTGTTGTCTTCGTCGAAACTTTGTTAATAGAACTCTCGGCTTCTATTGATGTCGTTGGATGATGTAGCCCACTCAATGTTGTTGTAGTTACAAGAATAATCTTGCTCTGACCATGTTGAAGTGTGACCCTCTTTTCTAAAAGGTTAAGCGGTTAGAGAGAACACACTTTTATTATTTAATTATATTCGCAACACACTCCCTCACGTACGGGCTTGATTCTTTTTCATGGGGCCAAACACGTGAATTTTTTTATTTATTTGGATGGTGGTGAGATTCGATCTCAGGACCTCTATCTGCTCTGATACCACGTAAGTTTTGGTACCAAAATTGTACACTCTTATTCATCCAAAGAGATACTTATAGTACAGAAAAATAAACTAACTAGCAATAAGATCCCTTGATTCTAGGAAATTTGAGAATCAAGGGATGATTTTTTTGATCTAATATCTTACACTATATAATAGCATATCAGATTTGATTTTTTCATATCAATTTAAATCCTACAAAATCATATCTGATGTCACTTAGATATTTACAAATCAACAAATAAGTTTTTTGGCTAAAGTTGGATTAAAATTACGGAATGTATTTGCACCATCACTATCTTCGAATAAAGTATTTTTTACGGTAGCATCATGAATGACGCATAGCAAAACAACGCCCAATACGCTGGCAACTCCCATCATATGAAAGGGATTCAAGGTCCAATTATGTAATTCTTTAAAAAAAATATAATGAATCGAAATATAATTGTTACACCAAAACTAGGTGCAAAGAACCAAGCAGACTAATGTTACATTCTCAATAATATTTCACACATCATGAACCCTAAATTCCTCCAAGATTGCAGGCACTTTTAGACAATAGACATGAAACAACTAGACCACAGCTAATGAGGCGAAATCTTTGAACACACCAAATCTATATATATATATAAAGCTGAATGTACACCAAACTGATTTGCCACCTCTCAATGGCCACCATTCCTATTTATCTATTTTCTCCTTTTTTAAAACATTTTAATTTCACTTTTATACATTATCTACTAATTAAATAGATTAATAAAAGACTAATGCAATAAATATATAATGAAGCCTACATATTAACCACAATTGATTTTTATGACCACTCTTAATTCATCATTAAAAAGACAATAATGAAAGAACATTGTTGTGAGCAAATGCCAAGACCGTTTTAATTGATTTAAAACCTTCAAAAAAAAATCAATGTTAAGATTAATCCTTATCTTTTATAATAAAAGACTCTTTATTTTTATTTCAATAAATTCTTTCAGTTACAACATAATTTTGCATTACTTAATTGTAGAATTTAAAAGATTTCTACACCATTAAAATTTGAAGACAACTATATAAACATAATACAATATACATTCACAATTTCAATTTAATTTATGCAATATAAATTTGCAGAAATAGATAGACCATAAAGAATGAGTCTAAGGAAGAAGGCCATCACAATTCAAGATTATTTTGTAATCTCAAAGCATGAACATTACTAATGTCTTGTGTTTTTGTAGAAATGTTGGATCAACAACACATTATATTATATGAACAACTCTTCCTTGATCACCTTTAAAGATACCATTCATGTGATTTAACAAAAACAATCATCAGGCTGCTGCTAAGCATTCAAAATTTGACTGACATCCGAGAGTGAAGCAAGAAGAAGAAAAGAAACAAGAATTGATACTTTTGAAGAAGTTTTAGCCTAAATCTACAAACGGTTAATTTGGAAGATTAAATTTTCAACCCAACTCTTGTATGAACGTTGATTTTTCTTATTTTGTTCTCTTCCTTTTTTTACTGAAATACTTTGAATTTGTATAACAAAAAAGTAATAATATTTTTAAGAAAGTATTGATATTGAGGACTTTTACATAAAATTAGAAAGATACAAAAAGAAAATATATAGAGTACTGAAGGAGAGAAAGAAAAATGAAAAGAAACATGGAGGGATGAGAAAAATAGAGATATCGAATAAAAGAAGAAGGAAGAAGGCTCCATATATATAATATTGCCAAAATTAAAGTTTAATGTACAAAGAATAATTTATTTATTTTGTTCCATATATAACTCTTAATATGTTCCATATATAGTTTCCCTAAATTTATATGTTGTTCCATATATAAGTCTTAATATGTTCTATATATATTCTCCCTAAATTTATAGAGAACAATAATAAATTATTTAAAAAGTAGGAGATATTATTTAAAAAAACAAACAAAAAGAGAGATGGTAATTTAAGTTTAATTCATTATAAGGAGAAAAAGAAAGAAAATGGCTTCAGTTTTTAGAGTAAAATTTGGAGATAAAGGTTGTAATTAAGGAAAGCACAAAATTAATGTGTTAAGAAAAAGAAAAAAGAAACTAAAATGAAAAAGAAAAGCATAATGGAAAGAAAAAAAAAAAGACTACCGAAAATTTGAAAATTTGATTGTATTAATTCCTTTTTATTCTATTTCATTTTTTAGTTTATTTCAGGTTATATAAAATCCATACAAAAGAAAACATACTTTATATATAGCATTATATAACAAAATAAATAAAATATATGATTGAATACATGTAAAAAATATTAGTAAAGATTTAAAGACTAAAATTTGAAGACATTATACTTCACAAATTAATTAATACTATGTGTAGTATTTATATAACAACAAATTATAAATAAAAATATTTATATTTGTAATTCTTGGATAATTTGATGAATACAATCATTTTGTTATCATACGAATTATATTTAGTAAATTCATTGATGTTTATAATTTGTATAAAATTTGTTTATGGAAGAGTGATGTAGTACCTTTTATAGGCAAAATAAAATGATATTTTTAGTTTATTTTATTGATAATTTTGTCTTCGTTATTATCATTTTTTCATTTTCATTGTGTAATTTATGAGTTTTTGTTTGATATCTAGGTTGAAGTTCGAATAATCCGAATTCAAGTATTGTAGAGCCCATTTGTATTTTTTTTTTAAAATTATAAGAAAAATGCTTATGCAGGTGTAAAGATGTAAGTTCATTCACATATTTATGATTCATATGGATATAGATTCTATAGCAAATAATTAAAAAAGGAACTAGAGGTAAACGTAATAAAAATCCTCATACACTATATATTTCATAATATATCTTTTAAATAATTCACATTTACTAATTCACTCAAATATATATTGTTTAAAGGTTATTTTATTTTCATAAAAAAGAGGGTATACTAAATTTAAATATATATTTTACACCGCGCGAAGCGCCGACATATTCACTAGTTAATACGAAGTGAGAAAGATGGCCCATTACTTTAATTTCTTTCCGAAACAATAATGTGAACTAAATGAACAAGTCACAAACTGAGACATGGACATAAATTTTAGGAGCACAACAATGTAACAAATGGAAATTCAAATCATGTGTATATGAATTCAGTAATTTTAGCTTGCACTCTATTTATGTGTTAAGAACAGTCACGAAATAAGTACATATAATTGAATTTAAACAAAGTAAATCAAATAAATTATGGTAAAATCCTGAACTAGAATTCATAGTCGTTTGGTAGCTGAATAAGAAACAAGTTATTCATGTATTAATTTTCGTACAATTTATACGATATTTGGTAGGTAGATAGAAAATAAGTTACTCATATATAAAATTAATACGACGTTTAATTGAAAATTTAAAAACTCGTATAGCTAATAATACATGTATTGGGACATGACAATTTAGAAACACTGTATAACAAAATAAAAGTTAAAGATATCGAATATCGATCCCGTCTTATCTCAGAATTGGGACGTGGTATGTTACCCACTCTAGATATATCCTAAGGACTTGGCTAAGCATGAAGTTATAGGCATGTAGGTTCAGAGCTAAACTGACTATTCTAAGAGCACTCATCCATTATTTGGTTACTGGTATAAATTACATACAAAATGTAACCAATATTTATTGAAAAAAGTAACTTCAAAGATTTGAGACCAAAATTAGTTAGTGATGATCATAGAATAAGTTCTTTCGGCTTAAGTTGGGTTAAAAACACGGAATGTATTTGCTCTAGCACTGTCTTCTAATATAATATTTTCTACGGTTACACCTTAGCAAAGCAACGCTCAATACATCGATAACTCCCGACATATAAAAGGGATTTAAAGTCTAATTATGAAACTCTCGAAAAAAATAGAAATAAATCAAAATATAATTGCTTCATCAAAACTAGATACAAAGAACCAAGCAGACTCATGTTACATTCTCAATAATATTTCACACATTAGGAACCCTAAATTCCTCCTAGATTGCAGGCAGTTTTAGACAATGGATATGAAACAACTAGACCACAGCTAATGTGAACACACCAAATTAATTAGAAGTGAGAAAGATGGACCATTACGTACTTTGTTTCCAAAACAATAATGTCAGGAGTACAACAATGTAACCAATGGAAATGCAAAGTCACATGCATACTGATTCAGTAGTTTTGGCTCGAACTCTATTCCAAATTGTTTGATAGGTTGTATACAAATAATATTGAATAGAGTGTACTAGTAATGTTTGCATTAATTATACATAGATAATTTCTTATGCATTGTTAGGTTTGGTGTATTAAAAATAACATGCATTACATAAAAATATTTATTTACAAAAATACCCTTCATAATTATAGTGGAAACGATGTAAAAAAAAAAAGGGGGGCAATGGGATCTTTAACCATGCTAATGCGTACGTTAAAACCCCTTGCATTACGAATACCTAAAAGTTCATGGTATAGTAATACACAATAAATTGTATAACTAATGCATGCAAACATTTGGTTATATATAACATGAACAAGTGTACCAAACAAGGTATTACTAATACACAAAGTTAATGTATGTATTATTTTTGCTAGTACACTCTACCAAACGACACTTCATGTGCTGATAACATTCACGAAATAAGTACATATAATTTAATTTAAACAAAGTAAATCAAATAAATTAGGTAGAATCCTGGACTGGAACCCATAGTTGGATAAGAAACAAGTTATTCATGTATTAATTTTTGTATAACTTTTACGACGTTTGGTAGGTAGATTGAAAATAAGTTGTTCATGTATAAAATCAATACGATGTTTGGTTCATAATTTAGAAATTTCGAATCCGCATAACTAATACATGTATAAGTTATGAGAAAATCTATGTATTATTTTGTGGAGGATATATAGAAGGTGGAATAACTAATACATGTATAATTAACTAATCTCGCATAACTAATACTTGCATTAAGTAATACATAGATTCACTCATAATTAATCCCTACATTACTAATATATGCATGCATAACTCTGACTAGCGACCAAACGACTCTTAATATTCAAATTTCAAATTTTGGATCTATCTCAATTTGATTTTGTCTAGAAAAATACATATTTACATTATCCACAACATAGGGATCAAATGTTCATGTACAAGAAAACATCACATGTTCTTTTTATTTAATTGATAACATTATATTATTTATCATGTATTTATGTACTCTAATTAACCCTCAATGTTTAGATCCATCATGATCAACAACCTCCACAGCTTAGCTATATTGAGCTTTTTGTACCTATTAAAAAGAGCATTCCAACATTACAACATGCAACTAATGCTACAATCCTAAAAAAAAATAGGTAATAGTAGCACGGTGCATGAAGCATCTCGTATACGAATGTATAATGTAAGCTAAAGGCAAAGCTAGTGTATAGCTTATGGTTCAACTGGCCAAGCTGAATAACTTTGATTTAAATTTTATATTTGTCTTAAGAAATTTAAACATATAGAAAATGCTAATTTAGAATACATCAACTTAAAAGGAATAAAATTTCGTACCCATAAGATTCAACTTTAGGCTTTACTTTTAATATAGGCAATATGTCCTCATGCAAGTATCAATAATTGATCCACAACTCAAATTTATACCATTTAAATCACATAGAGACAAGTTTAATATTGCTCGAAAACTCTCGATTAACTACTGTTACAAGCCTACAAGGGTGAAAATTGAAGAGCAAAAGCTTACAGAGGTTTGGCTGACACGAAACCCAAACAAAAGAAAGACAACACGTTATGATATGAAAATATAAACTTATGTCTTGCTAAAAAAAATTATTGCCCGTAAGGTAAAAAATTTAAAGACAAACACAAAATAGGGACAAAAGTGCAAATGACCTCGTTAAGAATAATGGATTCAAATTTAATATTTGTCAAAAATGTAGTGATTTAATTTTTATATACATCTTGAATGCCCAAACAAAAAAAAAACATTTTAAAAAAATAGACATAAATAAAATAAATATGATTATTTCAATTTATGTATATCATCTATTTTCAAAGCACTTGGCAAACTCTTCCATATCTTTCACCCTGATTTGCAAATTCTCCACACATTCCAAATATATATTCAAAACGTATGCATATAATAAGATCACACTCGCTCTGAACTCACACACTCTAGATCCTAGATTTTGCCTCTGTCGAGAACTCATTACTCGACAGAAATTTTCTTCAACAAGAACAAACCGTTGTTGCAAGCACTATAGCAAAAACAACTTTTAGCAGCAATAAATATACACATTAACAAAGAGTGCTAAAGTTTTTACCAGCATTAATTAATTGTCATTAGATCCAATGTCGCTATAGGCTTTAGGGACATTTACAAAGAGTGTTAATTGTCACTAAATATAATACATATTTAGCAGCAATTAAACTATTGCCGGTAAGATCATTTTTGGTGTAGTGAAGTGATCACACATGATATTCACTAATCGGACGTGTAAAAATATAGCTAGTCATGGTCTCTACTCCTTAGGTAGGAGCAGAACATTATGAACTAAAAGCACGTGTCTATAAAATGTGGAGAGATAAAAGAAGAAATGAGGATTCATAAAGCCGACCCCAACGTGAGGTGTAGTTGTCGTTGCACAAAGACAAAAGACAATGCACGAAAAACGGTGCAGCACAATTTTCCATTAAATTTAAGAACAAAGTTCATCTGGATAGTTGAATTACTTCACTCCACCTAATGAGCAAATACAACAGTACAACTATAGGTGCATATTCCTCTCAAAGATGCATTCATTGAATAGAAAATCTCATAGAATTTAAATATTAGAAGCACTAAGTGCCATAACCTTGCATTGTTCATTCATGGCTAAGAGTTGTGCTTCTTTCTTGTCAAGAAGAGTTGTCAACTTCACATTCTCTTCCATAAGCTTTTGGACTTGAACCTCTTTCTGCATTTTCTCGCTCTCCAATTGAGTTGTCTTTGCAGCTAACCTGGTTCACATAAAACAAACTGAGTACAATTTTTTTTGCAGATACGGGACTTTACCGTCTGTTATAATTACTATAATACACTCTTTCATGTAAACGACGACATATAAGACAAACTTTTACAGTTGTAGTTCTTGCAAGGACCACAACTCCATCTGTATAAAGAATATTTTCTAAGGGTCGCTTGGTTACCGGGATTACTATACTAATCCCTAACCCTTCGGGGTTGGCCCAGTGGTTTGGGCTTGGGACTTCCATGTTGGAGGTCCCAGGTTCGAAACCCCTTGCCAGCAAAGCAAGGGGTTCGCCTTCTGGGTCGAGCTCGTCGCACCGGGCTTGCCTAGTGAGGGTTACCTCTCCTATGTGGTTTGCGAGTTATTGCATAGGAGCGAGGGTTTTACCATGTGCGCACCAAAGGGTAGCGGCTGCGGGTTTTCCTTGTCATAAAAAAAAAAAAAATTACTATACTAATCCCGGTACTAAATTTGGGATTGCATTTACCCACCATATGGTTATTGGTATTAGCTAACAGTTGTATAAATTTTATACAAGAATCTTGGAGTTATCTATCCCATAAAGGAGGTGGGATCATAATCATGGGATAACCTTGTTTTGAACCAAAAGACCTTTCAGACTGATCATCTTGCTGCAACAAAGCAAGCTTCGGAATGAATCTAATGGAAATTTAGGGCGATTCATAATTGAAGGAAGTATCTAGAATATCTATGTCCCAACTTCCAAGACATTTATATTCTGGAGAACAGAATCCAAGTATAAGCCACTAGATGTGCTCAGACATCTGTTCTGGACTTCTGGTGCATCTATTAGTATGAGACACAAAGATTTATAACACTATTATCATGATTAGCAAAGCGGAGTTTAAGAGAAGCCCACGAAGACAGTTGTAAGAGCAGGTAGCCCGATTGCAGGATCGCAACAGAGAGTAAGGAGCACAAAGTTCAAACTCTTACTAGCTCAAATACTGATAGGACCAAAGACATGCTCTCTGTTTCAGAACACTGATGAATTTTATCAACTAACCTAAAGAACTTCACCATTTGAGTTTATATCTGGCTAGATAATTCTTCACTTGGTCTGTAAGGGCGAAAGGGAACTCTTTGCCAGTAAACCAAGTACATCCAGATTAAAGTAGTGGATAAACCAGATCATCTGGCAAACTATAAGTGTCAAGATTGGTGTTGGACATTTTCGGAGCAATTACTTTACTGAAGGACTTCCACCAAATCTGTCTTGAAAGGTGGAGACCTGGGATTTCAACGAGACAATTTTCCTCACCTGTCAGTGCAGGAGGACTTTCTTCAGGGTACTTTTACTGAGGAACAAGTTTATAATGTTATTAGTAGTTGGCAGGAGATGAGACTCCTGGACGGATGGATTTTCTATGGCATTCTATCAAAAATGTTGTATATCATCGAGGAAGACATAGTGGTGGCTTTATTTCACTTTTATAATACTGATACGTTAGAGAAGAACTTCTTCAGTGCTTCTTTTATTGCTCTTATTCTTAAGAAATAAGGAGCAGAAGAATTGGAAGGAGTTCGGACCAATTACTTTGATTGGGAGCTTCGACAAGATTATTGCCACACTCCTTACTGAAAGATTGAAGAGAGCCATTGGCGAAGCTTGTTGGTGATACTCAAATGACTTTCATCAAAGGAGGCAAATCATGGATGTCGTGTTAATTGCCGATGAAATTTCGGACACCAGACAGAAACAAGGGAAGCCTGGAGTCATCTGCAAGTTAGACTAAGACATATGATCATGTTAATTGGGAGTTCCTCTTTAATCTTTTAAAGGCTTTGGGATTTGGTAATAAGCGGATAAAATGGATCCAAGTGAGTATTTCAACTGTGAGATTTTCTCTGATTATCAATGGAAGCCCGGAAGGCTTTTTCCAGGCTTATAGAGGATTAAGGCAATGGGATCCCGTATGCCCCTTTCTTGTTATCCTTGTTATGGAGTGTATCAGTAGTATGCTGAAGGTGGCAGAACAAACAAGGTGGATCCAGGGCTTCAGATAATAGGTGCCAAACAGACAATTTTATCACCCACATTATGTATGCAGATGATACCTTAGTTCTATGTGAGGCAGAAGGGGCTCAATTCCTGAGGCTGATGAAGGAGTGTCAGGTCTTCACATTAGTGTTACTAAGAGTCACCTGGTTCCAGTAAATGTAGTACAGAATTTACTGAGTTGGCAGCAATACTTAAGCGTAACAGTGGGAGCTTGCCAACAGTATATCTGGAACTTCCTTTAGGTGCCAAATTACAAAGCTTCAGTGATGTTAACCATTTCAAAAAAATATTCAAAGCTTCAATAATATGGAAGAATATCCTGCAGAACTCTGATAAAAGACTCGCTAAATGGAAAAGACAATACTTATCTTTGGGAGACAGGTCGGCTTAATAGTATTTTGGACTCATTTCCTACACATACAATGTCTCTTTCTCCAATGCCTGCCAAGGTGGAAAATAGACTAGATACTATAAGAAGTGAGTTTCTCTGGAGGAGAAACAAGGAGAAAAAATTCCACCTATTTGATTGGAGGATAGTCAAGTTGAACAAGAAGCAAGGGGAATGGGGGTGAGAAATCATAGATACCAGAATAGGGGCTTACTCTTCGAGTGGTTATGGAGATTCAATCAAAATGAAGGAGCTTTATGGAAAGTGGTGGTTACCAAAAAGTATGGAAGAAAGCATAACTGGAGTACCAAAATTACTAACTCGGCACATGGAGTGGTCCGTGTTTGGAAACATATAAGAAGGTTTCGGGATGACCTTGTTAGAAACACGGATTTTGGTAGGTAATGGTGGCAACACTCTTTTTTGGCATGATGCATAACACTGCCCTCTGAAGGAATTATTTCCAGATCTTTATAATTAAGTGAGGCATACCCATCATACTACCGCACAATATAGATCTAGTACTGGTGGGAGTTGAGTTTCAGGAGAAATTCCAATGACTGGGAAGTGGATAGGCTCTCTTCTTCTTCTTCTTTTTTGATGAAGTGGATTGGAAGTATGTTGAATTAGAGGCGAAGTTAGCGGTTACGGCGCCTTTTGAACGCCTGTATGTTGAATTGGCGGGGATAAGAAATTGTACGGGCTAGTCTCAAGGCAAGAGAAAGGAGGACCTGTGACCTAGACCAAGTGAAGTGCATCAAGGACGAGAGGGCAAAATACTGGTGGAGCAGGCACTCTCATTAGCCAGAGATGACAGTCATACTTTCATGAACTCTTGGACGAAAAGGGGAACAGAGACATTGTGCTGGGGAATTTAGAACACTCTGAGAGGCGTCGCGATTTTGGGTATTGTAGGTGTATAAAGGTTGAGGAAGATAAGGGTGTCATTCGTAGTTGTGTAGGGGAAGAGCAACTGGGCTATATGAGATCCTGTTGGAATTTTGGAAAAGCGGCAGTGGTTAATTGAGTTGTTTATTGTCGCTTTTAAGATGGCAAAAATGTCCGAAGAATGGAGGTGGAGTACAATGATCCCATTGTACAAGAACAAGGATGACACTTAAAATTGCAACAACTATAGGGGTATCAAGCTCCTAAGCCACACTATGAAAGTAGGGCGGTGCAGATAAGGGTGAGAAGGGGTGTAGCTATTATCGTGAACCAGTTCGGATTCATGTCGGAGCACTTAACTACAGAAGGCATTCATCTTGCAAGGAGATTAATGGAGCAATATAGGAAGAGGAAGGACTTACACATGGTAATCGTCGACCTAGAAAAGGCTTACGACAAAGTCCCAAGGGAGGTTCTATGGAGATGCTTGGAGGCTAGAGGGGTACCTGCGGAAAGAAATGCTAGATGTTTTGAGAGCAAGAGTTGTGACCTTCAAAAGATCAAACTAAATTGTATCAGGCTTTTTTGGCTTTTTTGCTTCTGGTGCAAGCAGATGTATTTAGAGGACACTGAATCCATTATAGATATCCTAGGTTCCTGTTAGGATTCAGATTCAGTTTTCTTACTTTTTTGACAAGCTGTAAATATGGTTTAAGTGCAACCCATGCACTGGTTCAATGAATATACACAAATGTTACCTTCCCAAAAAAAAAAAAAAGGGTACCTGCGGCATACACTAGGGCGATCAAGAATATGCATGATGGATCCAAGACTCGGGTAAGGACAGCGAGAGGAGACTCGAAGTACTTCTTAGTTGTGATGGGGTTGCACCACAGATCAGCTTTTAGCCCGATTTTGTTTGCCTTGGTGATGGATGAATTGACGCGACATATCCAAGGAGAGGTGCCACAATGTATGTTATTTGCGGATGGCATAGTTTTAATTGACGAGACTAAAGGCTTGGAGACAAACCTTGGAGTCTAAAGGGTTCCGATTGAGCAGAACCAAAACAGGATACTTAAGAGTGCAAGTTCTGTAATATGACACATGAGGCTAGCGTGGAGGAAGGCTTGATACACAAGAAATCAAAAAGAGATGAGGTTTCAGGTATCTTGGATCTATTTTCCAAGAAAATGGAGAGATTGACGATGATGTTACACATCATATTGGTGCAGGGTGGATGAAATAGAGGCTCCCACCTGGAGTCTTGCGTGATAGGGTGGTAGTTAGACCAACTATGTTATATGGGGCGGAGTGTTGGCCAGTTAAAAACTCTCACGCTCAGAAGATGAAAGTTGTGAAAATGAGAATGTTGTGATGGATGTGTGAGCATACTAGGAGGGATAGGATTAGAAATGAAGATATCTGAGGCAAGGTAAGGAGTGGCTTCAGTGGAGGATAAGATGCGGAAAGCGAGGCTGAGATGGTTTGGGCATATGAAGAGGTCATGCACGGATGGCAGAGGTGTGAGAGGTTGTCTATGGATGGTACCAAGGGCGGTAGAGGTAGCCCAAAGAAGTATTGGTACTATTGGGGAGAGGTGATTAGACGGGACATCACGCGATTTTAGCTTACTAAGGACATGATTGTAGATAGAAGGTTGTGGAGGACTCGAATTAGGATAGAAGGTTAATAGGTAGTAGAGCATTTTCCTTCCATAATAGTAGTCGTAGCATTACTCTTGCAGTTTCTTGTCCCTCGATTTCTATTACTACTTGTTGTTTCTTGCATTTTGCTTGTCGTATTATTTTGTTGTAATTACTGTTCAAAATGATTTGTCATATGATTTCTATAGTATTTTGCCATAGCTTGTTCACTTCCATTATTTCTTTTGTCCTACTGTTTCGGATTGTTTTTCCTTGAGCTGAGGGTCTACCGAAAACAACCTCTACCACCAAAGAAGGGGTAAGGTCTGCATACACTCTATCCCCCAGACCCACTTTGTGGAATTCCACTGAGTATGTTGTTGTTGTTGTTTAAGTGGATGGGAAGTGGATAGGTTCTCACAACTCATCAAAATATCGGAAAGCTTCAAATTCCAAGAAATGGTAGTTGACTGGCTAGTATGGGTTCCACAAAGTAAAGGTACCTTCTCGGTCAGCAGCTGCTACAAATTCCTATTGACCTCCAATACATTGGATCAGAGTTACAGCTTCTGGCCTTGAAGGCAGATATGGAGATCCAGGGCACCATACAAGGTGACATGTTTTTGTTAGACTCTCACATACGAAGCACTTCTTACACAACAGTCCTAATAGAGAAGGGGCATAGCTATTTATAGTAGATGTATACCGTGTGAAAAAGAATAACGATGCTAATCATGTATTTCTGCATTGTAGCATCACAACTCAAATGTGGAATCTGTTTTTTAACATTTTTCAAGTTAAGCTGGGTGATGCCTAGGACTATCAAACAAATGCTGCATTGTTGGACTGGTAAGGGTATTGGGAAGGAGAAAAGAAAAATCTAGGAGACCATTCCTTCATGCATATGGTGGGTGATTTGGAAAGAAAGGAATCAACGATGTTTTGAAAGCAAATATGAAAATATACATAAATTGAAATATAAATGTGTATCTTTTTTGGTTTTAGGTGTAGACTAGAAGATCAGCAGTCAGCACACAGCAGATAAAATGTTAAGACTTTCTCAACTTCCTAGAGTGATGTAAAGGAACTGATTCCGCACAAACTTTGTGCTTCACTGCTTCTGTTTATAAAATCTTACCAACAACAACATACCCAATGTAATCCCACAAGTAGGGCTTATAAAATCTTACCATTCTCAAAAAAATTGTAAAAGATGATTTATCACTACTTTCATAGTTTCATTAGTTCTGTGCTTTTACAAATGGATCAAAGAAGAGATTTTACAAAACCTACACTCAGCCCTTCTTGTTCCAAGTTTTGTACCCTAGGACATGTCATAACGCTAGTCTATATTCAACCTTAAAACCTTTGCACTAAAAGAAGGATGATTCCTCATTCTTAATCCAAGTGATCCATTTCATTTTATATCGTTTTTGTACATAAAGACATTGCAAATTAAGTATAACCCACTACACCAGATAACATTCTTGTGTCGTGGAGAATATGGCTGGAAAATATGGTTAGACATAAATTCAAAGTCTCAAATTAATTGATAACTTGATCAGAAAACATGTGTATAATGTTGGGTGCATACTTAGATTCTAACCCTATTGATTCAGAAAGGTGTGCTATAAGATATTGAAAGGTATATACACTTGGTAAACTGCATTGCAAGTATTAAGACATATCATCAAGCAACATATTATGCAGTAGTCTCTTCTGACATCACAGGCACACTGACCATTATTATTCAGAGAACATAAATAAACAGCTATATCATCATTATATGAAAACAGAAATTCTGTTCACCAGCGAAAGGGATACACTGACCGTTCAAAAAGCCTTTCAATTGTCTGGAATTGTTTTTCTGATGACAGAAGAGTTTCTCTGACACTAATGAGACTACTGACATAGGATTTCAGAGATTCGAAGTCTCTCTTAACACAACAAAGCTCCTGCTCATTTTCTGCAGCTCGCTGCCTCTGTCTAGAAGTTTCTTCGACCAACTCTTCAACTCTCTGGCGCATCTCATTCAAGATACAATTTGTACCCAAAGCAAACCTTTCCATCTCTTCTAACTTAGTAGACATGTTTTCAATCTGAAGTGCCCTTCTTTGAATCTCTTCCTGACCTATTGTTACCTTTTCCTTCTCTAAAGCAGTTTCAGATTCAGCCATTATAACCCTCTTGACAAGATTTTCCATAACATATGTAACCAATTGTGCACTTCTGAGTAATTCGCTCCTATAAGATCCATCTTGTTCATCAAAAGAATCTTGTGTACTTGTAAGTCTAATCAATGCTGCATCATCAGCATCATCAAAAGACGAGAGATCTATGTCCCTTGACCAACTGGACAACGGTACACCATTTTTATCTATAAGCCCTACTCCATATAGTTCTTTTATACCGCATGACGTAGAGGCCAAATCAGGAACAGCCATGACTCTGGCTTTAGTTTTTAAATACATCATTAATGTTGCAGCAGTTCTGACTCTGCTCCAAAGAACATTTAACTCTTTCTTTGTATCTTCTTCTGACCCCTGAATACAAGTTTTTACATCTAATAGTTTTGCTTGCAAGGCATCAACTTGGGACTGTCTTTCCTCCATCTCTTGCTTCCAACTAACATGTGTTTGGCTCAGTTGGTACTTCAAATCTGAAAGATCAATATCTTCCTCAACTGCCATTACCTGTGTTGTAAATTCAAATTAGGAACTTAGGTCATTAATAAACATCTAACAATACTAGTTAGTATCAACAAGTACAGCACAGTTGGACGAAAGAATCTCACTAAGACCATATCAGAAGACTAAGGTGTTGATTAAAAGCAAATACCGAATAAGACAGTAATTTTGACTAAAACTGTACTATCGTTGTCACCCGCTACATTCCTTCCTTTCCATTTCCTTCTAACCAATCAACTCATAACTTCAATCACCACAACACAGTTCTTGATATTCAGATAATGCATCATAAATGCATGAACAAGTTCATTGCAGCGCAATGCACTTCCAACTTAAGTCATCAAAATACAAAACACAATCTATAACAGACATACAATGCATAAATTTTGCTGTAAGATGAGAAGAAAAAAGTTACATATTCTCCCTAGAGAAAACAGAAAATTTGCACATAGAAACTAGGTAAGAAAAAAAAAAGGAAACTACACTAACAAGATAGTGCCTCTTATACGCAACTTCTATCAGTGTTTCTTTGACATCAAATTTCAGAAATTCATACTGTGAAACAACAGCAACAACATACCCAATGTAATTCACAAGTGGGTCTGAGGAGCGTAGGATGTATGCAGACCTTAACCCTGCCTTTGAATCTATTAGATATATATTTATACTACAGTTCCAGATAAACTCTTAGCAAAAGACACTATGAGAGCACACCAATTCATAGCCAAATAAACCAGTTGCATAACCAAGCGAAGAAACTAAAAATATCTTCCTTTCTTTTAGATAAATCAAAAGAATTCATATACACTACACCAAGAATGGTCAGATGTTCAAGAAGTAAAAAAGGTTTCTATTTGCAGTGAGTTCAGACAATACTAAAGACAGCACATTGAGCCCACCCCAACTTCCAATTTGGCTTCTTTAACGAATCCAATAGAACTCCAAGACAGAAACTTTATAGTTTACAAAATGTTTCATTTAGCAGTGAGTTCAGACAATACTAAATACACCATTTTGAGCCCACCTCAACTTTCAATTTGGCTTCTTTAACAAATCCAATAGAACTCCAAGACAGAAATTTAATAGTTTACGAAATGTTTCATTTGGCAGTGAGTTCAGACAATACTAAAGACACCATTTCTAGTCCACCCAAACTTTCAATTTGGCTTCTTTAACAAATCCTATAGAACTCCAAGAAAGAAACTTTATAGTTTACGAAATGTTTCATTTAGCAGTGAGTGCAGACAATACTAAAGACACCATTTTTAGTCCACCCCAACTTCAATTTGGCTTCTTTAATGAATCCAATAGAACTCCAAGACAGAAACTTTATAGTTTAGGAAATGTTTCATTTAGCAATGAATTCAGACAGTGTTAAAGACACCAATTCTAGTCCGCCCAAACTTTCAATTTCTCTTCTTTAAATAATCCAATAGAACTCCAAGACAGAAACTTTATAGTTTACGAAATGTTTCATTTAGCGGTGAGTTCAGACAATACTAAAGACACCATTTTTAGTCCACCCCAACTTCAATTTGGCTTCTTTAATGAATCCAATAGAACTCCACGACAGGAACTTTATAGTTTACGAAATGTTTCATTTAGCAATGAATTCAGACAATACTAAAGACACCAATTCTAGTCCGCCCAAACTTTCAATTTCTCTTCTTTAACTAATCCAATAGTACTCCAAGACAGAAACTTTATAGTTGACTAAATTTTCATTTAGCAGTGATTTCAGACAATACTAAAGACACCATTTTTAGTCCACCCCAACTTCAATTTGGCTTCTTTAATGAATCCAAGAACTCCAAGACAGGAACTTTATAGTTTACGAAATGTTTTATTTAGCAATGAATTCAGACAATACTAAAGACACCAATTCTAGTCCGCCCAAACTTTCAATTTCTCTTCTTTAACGAATCCAATAGAACTCCAAGCAGAAACTTTATAGTTTATGTTAGAATAGTAATAGGTATATACAATCCTACTTAGAATAAGAATAGGAATAGTAATAAGAATAGTATATAGTGTCCTACCTAGAAAAGGATTGTATTGTAGTGTCCTATTTGGAAAAGGAGTCTATTGTAGAGTCTATGAATAGGGTCTCTCTCTAATAATATAGAGACGACAATTCAATAATATTCTTTTTCTATAATTCTCACAGTTTACGAAATGTTTCATTTAGCAGTGAGTTCAGACAGTACTAAATACACCATTTTGAGCCCACCGCAACTTTCAATTTGGCTTCTTTAACAAATCCAATAGAATTCCAAGACAGAAACTTTATAGTTTACGAAATGTTTCATTTGGTAGTGGGTTCAGACAATACTAAAGACACGATTCCTAGTCCGCCCAAACTTTCAATTTCTCTTCTTTAACTAATCCAATAGAACTCCAAGACAGAAACTTTATAGTTTACGAAATGTTTCATTTAGCAGTGAGTTCAGACAATA